>CP136066.1:97312114-97580909 GCA_032622095.1 Siphonodentalium dalli
CATCTGTCCAAGGGATGAGACAGCTAGCAACATTCGAAACACTGTCGAAGTTGTCCACATATGCCAATGCGTTCGCTGAGATTGTGAGTTGACGAACCATCTATTCAGAAGTGACTAGCTAACTGGTTCGCCAGGTGTACATGTCGTTATCCCATGGGGTATGAGACACATACATGTGTCGGTGTGAGCGACCTAGATCTATCAGACAAAGACATGGAAGCTGGTCCAGATAATTATGGACGTGACGTGGCATATCAGAATCTGTTATCAGGTAATTGTTCTGATATAACTATTCGGCGTACCTACGCTTACGGCCATTATCGGCGCTAAGTGGAGACTGGATTTCGAAATGCCACATCGCGATATTAATTGTGGTGTTTCATCTTTCCAGAAGGATAGGAGCTATGTTATGCGTTTTGATACCTTTAAGTTGAACTAGTAGATGGTTTATGTACAGTTGCGTCCATACATACCGATATTATGACAAAAAGTTGAAATTAATATGTGAAAATATCGATTTCTTTTCAATTTCTAGCCGCCAATTTAGCAGCGATCTTGGCTGTGAGTATCAATTGCCAAACCCTAATGAATACTTCATGTCATAATTCCATATCAACATGTAATGGTGGATAGAAATCGCGAAACAATAACGCCCATCCTAAGAAAGTAAAGTAATGTAGACTTGTTTTCAACTTTCGGTCGCCATTTTGGCCGCCATCTTCGATTTGGGAAACAATTTCTTGCATGAGATGTAAGGTAATTACTTCACCTCAGTATTTCCAACTCAATTGTAAGCATGGGTGGAGTTGTCTCGACAATAATGCCCAATGATGTGAATATGAGGGAATTTCGGTGATTTTTCAAAATCTGTCAGCCATTGTGGGCGCCATTTTGGATTTGGGGGACTTTTATTTGGATATGGTACAAGGAAAGTTCTTCGCCTAAGTGTTCCCAACTTACAATAGCAAGCAGGTGTGGAGTTGTCATGACAATAATGCTCACTGATGTTAAAATCAGCGATTTTCGGAGATTTTTTATTGATGGTGGCCATTTTGGCCGCCATCTTGGATTTGGATAAATATTCCTCAACTCAGGTATAAGAGGAATCCTATCTCGAGTATCTCCTGCAAATATATATGCATGGGTGTTGTTATAATAGCAACAACATATATTGATTCGAAACATAACATCGCGTTATTAACGGAGATTAGGCTTTGACCTATGATACCGGCATTTGGGAAAACGTGATATCGGACAAAAATATCCCACAATGAATGCATATTATGGTCCCCATGTGTTCGCCAATGACTCCTCTATATGCTAAATGTATAACATGATGCAAAAATCCTAACATTTTCCCACAGAGACAAACGAAAGGTGGTAACATGTCAGAAAAATAGCATATTTTCACATTTCGGCGGCCATCTTGGCCGCCATATTGGATTCTGGTGTCGGATTTTTGGCTAATTTGTAAGGGTTGTATATTAGCATAACGAATCGAGCGAAAAACCAGACCGCATTTGCTATCATCTTTACTATAATGGCGATCAAAGAGACCTGGTGCATTTAAAAAAAATGGACGCCATGATGGACGCCATCTTGTCTGGAGTCTCTGCGGCCACTTTTTTTTCTTGTTAACAAGTGAAAAAAATTAGAGGAGACCTTAAGGAAGAAAATTAGTGGGGTGAAGTTAAGTCCTGGGGGGGGGGGGGTGCAGAGGTCGACCAATATCTCCTGGACTAGTACTGAATATCTTCGAAACACACCGCTCCCATTTATTTTGTCGTATGTTTCTTCCCGATTCTCTTGTTTCTATAAGTGAACTTGTCTTTGACGGCATGCTGCTCCAATAATTTGGTGCTTATACAGCCAAGTTACAGGTGCAGAGGTGCTTATGGGAAAATATGTCGGCAATTAATCGACGACCCATAATAGTTGAGCTGAACTGACATGCAGTGTTCTGAATATATAGGAGTGTTTCTGTAATTTAAAAAGGCAAGATTTTGCCATTTATTCTGCGCGCTTACTTTCCCCACAATCTTGGATGTATATATAGAAATAACCACATATCGACCAATCAGCGGTCTGCATTACCTGAGCATTACGTCACTGTGCTATTTTAGCGGCTGCGCAGACAGTCCGTGTTTCCAATACAAACCTACATGATTTTTTGAAAATTTAGAGTTGATATATAAGGCAAGTGATGTAATTTCCTACAGAAACGGAGGGCCTATTATTTTGCCATATGCCAGTTCGTTAAATGAGAGACATTGAGTTGAGGGACAAGAAGTAACGAACAAACAACATGTGGAAATCTCGGATATAGGTGGCCTATGGTTTATTATCATTTAGCGTAATGACCATTATTCATTTTCAAATGAAAGTTTTCATAATTATTGCGAACAATGTCTATTATATAGACAGATGAGCAAACTCGAAATTTTGAAATTTGGACATGAGTTTTAGTGGCAATTCAGCTACATGTATATATATAAGGGTGACGGGGTATGGGTGAATATCCCGCTACACGACAAGTATACAGTGCATGTGCATTTTATAGAACGCATTGCGGGCCATATATATAAAATCATAATTTATCAGCACATATCTTGTCTGGCAATTATATAGGTCGATCCAAGTTAAGTGTTGTGACCAGCTAATTTGGAGTTTGGGATGATACCCGGGAAGATTTGAAAGAGCCGTCGGCCCTCTCCTACAACCCATCTGCACTTTTGAATGCTGTAATTCCGCTGAAGAGCGTTTGTATGGTTTGTGAGTTTGTGAGTGGATGCAACCGAAGCAAGAAGCAAAGCCCGACCCCCATTCCGAACCAGGACCAGCGGAGAAGAATTACCTTGATTTCTCTGTGTGAGTTTTGTGCGTTGATGTATATATCATTTTGAGTTGTGAATAGTTGTAATTTATTGTCCTATTTAGTGCTTCCATGGACTCCATTTGCCTTATAGTCTGTTGTATTCCGGTCTTGTACTACGGGCTCAACGCTATATATATATAGGAAGGGGGTGCAATGTCAGCCGGTTGACTTGAGGTCGGTCGGGGCTCATCAACTCTTAATTGATGGTGCAATGGCCCGCCTTTCACTCCTGTGCGAGTGTCAGAACCCGTTGAGTCGTTGACCTGGTTGTGTGGTGCGGGGCCACATAAAAATTGTCTATACTACACATATGTAAGTTACATTAACTAATGTTCACCGTGAATATTTAGTGTTGTGTCCAGGACATGTCCATTAAACGTTTTTATATTGTCACTTGTTTTTCGCGCATTATTTTTTGTAAGTAACACTAACTAATGTTCACCGTTAATATTGTTTGTATATGACCGAGGACTGGACTATATGGGCAATCTTTCATAAATAAAAATGGCAAATTCTCTTGTTAATACATCGTTTATTCCAAACGGCATGGGCGGCAGTCATCTCATCTACGACGGCAACAAATACAGAGTCAGATCTCGGCGTGTGGAAAATATTCATTGTGTTTGTTGTGTAAAGACTTGTAGTGCTACTATTAATACAACGAATGACATGCATTGTTTCGTCAGCGGGAACTCTTCATAACCATATAACGGATTTTGACAAAGTTTCTGTGGACATGTTTGCTGAAAACCTGAAATCGACAGTGCGGAATGATTGTATAAAACAGTTTCATCAATCTACCAAGAAGAACATGACTTCGCTTAGAACAGACGAAACCTACCCACGTAGAAGGGCGGCACAGAAAACTGCAACTGAGGATAGCGGGCTTCCATCCAAACTTATTCCGGCTGATGGACTTCATAAAGAAGGAGCAAGCATTCAATGAAATATATTACATATGAGTGCTGGCGACAGAGTGACCCCACATAAGAGAAAGTATCGTGCCTTAGACAATTCCAGACGTCATTTCAAGAAAGTGTACTTGGCAGACGAGATAGATGAAGTAGAGTTCCTGGATGAGATGGCCAAGTTATGCGGCCATTGAGCATGTAGGTGTCATTTATAAGTTTCTAATTCGTTAATGTTTGTACCACATATTTTGTCATTATTATTTGCATTTAGTTTATATTATTCATAACTAATAAATAGTCATAAATGCAACCAAAACCTCCGTTCTTTCTCATAATCAAAAGGGCAGAAAAAGCCGAATCCAATCAAACCAACTATTAAAGGCCTAAGTAGTCATTAAGAGGATTATACACACCTCTACCCTGACCTACCGAAAACAATAGGTGTCTGCAAAACGGAACGACCCCGTCTGGAAGTAGCTATATAGTATAAAATGACAAGAATGTGTGCCAAAATTGATAATGACTCGTATCGGCAATTCGTCATCGGTTCATTACTCGCGAACGCGTTGCTCAGCATTTATAATTAATAACTGACTGTTAATGGTCATTAAGTAATGCCTGGCTACTTATGTATAAATCACGATGAAGACAATATGTCTGGTAAGCTTTTGTAAAAGAGTATCAAACAACAAGACAGTGCATGCTGGCATACCCACACGGTGTCAAATTGAAACTATATAGGGCAAAACGGAACCCAACTTTTCAAACAATAAGTCCACAAAAGGCCACACGTCATTCTCCTGAATATATATACATGTATGTTGGCTTTATGGGACCGGAGGATTTTTTGTTAAATTGAACGTTTGTTCTGGAACATTCATTGAGTAAAACTTTGCATCCAACTATCTATATGTTTTTAACACACCCAGTTATATTTGAATGGACACCAGAATAATCAGTAAATCCTAACTTCGATAATAATGAGTGTAACGAACCCAAATTCGAAATTGACCTGTATTTTCATGTAAGTAATCCATATACCAAATTTTAAAACAACATGATAATTCAAACTAAAGTTATCATGCTGAAACCAAAATAATCGACATACTCTCTAGTCGATAAGGGCCATATAACGTTCGTAACAATTGGAGGACCGAACTTGAACCGTATTTCGTGTGACCTATATTTCGTGTTAGTCATTAATATACCAAATTTTAAATCAATCGCATAAATTTATCACACACAAACAAAAATAATCGGCAAATTATAATTCAACAAGGACGATAATTCCGATAAAAACAAAGGCGGACCGCACCCATATTCGAAATTTACCTCTATTAACATAATATGCGTATTCCATATACTAAATTGGAAAACAGTTAGATAACTAAAACTAAATAATTCGAAAGCCTGCTGGGTTCTATTTGCACAATCGCGTACGAAAGGTTTGATGACAATAATGCCCAATGATGTGAATATGAGGGAATTTCGGTGATTTTTCAAAATATGTCCGCCATTGTGGGTGCCATTTTGGATTTGGGGGACTTTTATTTGGATATCGTACAAGGAAAGTTCTTCGCCTAAGTGTTCCCAACTTACAATAGTAAGCAGGTGTGGAGTTGTCATGACAATAATGCTCACTGATGTTAAAATCAGCGATTTTCGGCGACTTTTTAGCTCACCTGAGACGAAGTCTCCGGTGGAGCTATAGTCATCACTCCTCGTCCGTCGTCCGTCCGTCCGTCTGACCGTCCGTCTGTCCGTCCGTCCGTCCGTCAACAATCATCTTCTTCTCCAGTATCATAAGGCCAAATGAGTTCATATTTGGTGTGGATGTTCCCTGCTTGACTCAGACTCAGATTTGTTAAAATAAGGTCACTGAGTCAAATAGTTGCGAAGCTAGGGCCATAACTCTTTCCCGCCATAGTAATTCTTGAAACAACTTCTTTTCAAGAACAATCAGGCCTATTTAGCTTATATTTGGTATGGAAGGTCCTTGAGTGACTGGGGGTCAGATTTGTTCAAATGGGGTCAGTGTGTCAAATAGGGGCCGTGTCAGGAACATAACTTTAAATTTTTTTTTTTTTTTTTTTTTTTTTTTAAATGTTAAATTTAAATCCTTGCTCAATTCAAAAAACAAATCACAATTCAAAATGAACCAATACAAAAATATTTTTTTCATTTTAACCCCTGATTTTTTGTATTTTTTTAGACACAAAACACCCCATTCCACCCCTTTCCCTCCTCACCCCTCTACACCCCTGTCCCCACTACCACCCCCCCCCCCCCCACAATCTGCGCCGCTCTGCACCCACTGCAGTCAAGAAAAAATTAATTAGAAAAACTGACACCTTGTAACATCCATAAAGTATGGTATTAGCCCCAGACAGAAAGAGTTAATAACAGTCATCAATTCAGATGTTATCTAGCTGGCTGACAGCTGAGGTGTAAACAGTCATGCTCTGTGTGTATCATTAACATATCATATCAAAACAAAATGCTGTATGTCTGACATTTGCAGAATGAGGTCCCCAGAGGGTGAATTTAGTGATGCTACTCTGCACAGTAGGCTAGCATCACCAAATACACTCTCCAGGGACCCCATTCTGCTTAGGCCTCATCTTCAGGGAAGTATACAGGTCTTAAATTGACATTTCTACTTACTTTTTCCCTTCTGTTCAGTTTCTATATTCCCTAATTTGCTGTCAGAAGATAAAATTGATAATTGAAGTGCCCAATGGGTGCACATCACCAATTAACTGGACAACTTCAATCTGTTCCTATGTCTCCCATGGCAGTTGAGGCCTAAGCATAATGAGGTCCACAGAGGGTGAATTTGGTGATGCTAGCCCACCTTACAGGATTGCAGCACTAAATTCACCCTTTAGTGACCTCATTCTGCAAAAGTCAGACACTATATTCAGGCTTGGCTGTTTCACTATTATATTCTTAACCACCACCTATCCAGTTGTACTCATTATACCCTGATTTGCAAAGAAAACTTGGGGGGGGGGGGGGTATATTGGATTGAATTTGTCTGTCAGTATGTCCTCCCGTCCATCCCTCTGTTGGGATGTTTCCATCCGTCCATCAATTTTGTTCTTCTCCACATACATATTAAAGACCGAAATGGTTTATATATTTTGACTCACATTCAGATTTGTTCAAATGAGTTCATCAGGTCATATAGGTGAGAAGCCAGTGCCATAACTCTTTCCCTCCATAGTAATTCTTCAGAAACCATCAGGCCTATTTAGCTTTTGGTATGGAGGATCCTTTGGTGAGTGGGGTTCAGATTTGTACACGTGAGGTCATTTTTAGGTTAAATAGGGTGGGACCAGGGACATAACTGTATGTCTCTATAGTCATTCTTAAATTGTCTTCTCAAGAGAGGTTGGACTATTTAGCTTACATATAGTATGGATGATCCTTTAGTGACTGATATTCAGATTTGTTAACATCAGGTCAACCTGTTAAGAAATGACGGGGGCTATGGGGAGTTAACAATTTTGTGTTTAAAAAATCATTGAAATACCAAATTCATTAAAACATCTTCCTTGGAACTACCTAACTGATTAATCTGACATACATGTATGGTGTTTTGGGTCCATGGATAAATGGGCTTCAAACATGTCTAAATGGTTTTATAAAAAGGTGCTTGTGAGATTGGAAATTTCCAAAAATTGAGAAAGTTTGAGATGTCGGTTGTGAAATTCCAACCCAAGACTTGGGAGTCTGGAGCCCGGTCGGGAGGGGACTTGTTGAGCTGGAGGAGGGGGGTGATCAGTAGTGAACAGTGGGCAATTTCATGGTGGATATTCACCTTGAAATTACCCACTGTACACTACTGAAGCCTCTCTATCCACATATCGTGTTTAGATCTACTTTTTTCAAAGTGCTTATGAAAAGTTCTGACTATTGTGGTCTCCAGAGTCCCAGTCTCATCAGTCTTTGCAGTCTGGTGAGCGACCCCACAGTCTTTGACTGTCTTGTTTATTTCTGGTGGCCATTTTGGCCGCCATCTTGGATTTGGGTAAATATTCCTCAACTCGGGTATAAGAGGAATCCTAGCTCGAGTATCTCCTGTAAATATATATGCATGCTGGGTGTTGTTATAATAGCAATAACATTCATTGATTCGAAACATAACATCGCGTTATTAACGGAGATTAGGCTTTGACCTATGATACCGGCATTTGGGAAAACGTGATATCGGACAAAAATATCCCGCAATGAATGCATCTTATGGTCCACATGTGTTCGCCAATGACTTCTCTATATGATAAATGTATAACATGACGCAAAAATCCTAACATTTTCCCACAGAGACAAACGAAATGTGGTAAAATGTCAGAAAAATAGCATATTTTCACATTTCGGCGGCCATCTTGGCCGCCATATTGGATTCTGGTGTCGGATTTTTGGCTAATTTGTAAGGGTTGTATATGAGCATAACGAATCGAGCGGAAAACAAGACCGCATGTGCTATCATCTTTACTATAATGGCGATCAAAGAGACCTGGTGCATTAAAACAAAAATGGCCGCCATGATGGACGCCATCTTGTCTCGAGTCTCTGCGGCCACTTTTTTTTCTTGTTAACAAGTGAAAAAAATTAGAGGAGACCTTAAGGAAGAAAATTAGTTGGGTGAAGTTAAGTCCTGGGGGCGGGGGGGGGGGGGGGGTGCAGAGGTCGACCAATATCTCCTGGACTAATTAGTGTCGCAACCTTGCAACGATTGTTCCAAAACTAAAGTGCATGCTAGAGCCCCATATATACAATGCAACTGCCGTTCCAAACCACATAGGTGGGGTCCCATACCACATAGGTTTTGTCCCAAACTACCAACAATGAGTGTTCCAACCCATCCAACGAGTGCTCAAAATCATACGAGTGGGTCTATCCATCCAATAATTGTCCCAAACCACACTATGAGTGTCCCAAACCATCCAGCGAATGTTTGACAAGAAAAGAGTGTCTAATATGCATTCAATACCTCACAACTGGTGTTCCACACCATCCGAGGAGAGTCCAATGTCATACAACAGGTGCCCCAAACCACAACTGTTGTCTCAATCCATCCAACGGCCCAATCAGTGAACCAATCGACAAATTAGTGTCCCAGTCCACCACACATCCAATGGGTGTCACAAACCATTAAGTAGTGCCCCAAACCATATGCACCTGGTTCCCAACCCACACAGATAGTCCCCCAAACCATGCATGCATCTGGTGTCCTAACCCACACAATGAGTGTCACAAACCACACAATGAGTGTCCCAATTCAACCGATTAGTGTCGCAACCCTGCGACGATTTTTCCAAACCACAGTGCATGGTAGTGCCCCAAACAATGCAACTGGTGTTCCAAACCACATATGTTTGGTCCACTGTTCCGAAGGTTCACTATTCCGAAGGTTCGCTATTCCGAAGGTTCACTATTCCGAAGGTTCGCTATTCCGAAGGTTCTCTATTCCGAAGGTTCGCTATTCCGAAGGTTTTTGTTATTTTATAGGTTAATTCTATATTCTAAAGTATTGAGAGGGTTCTTTATCACGAAAACTCATTTTATGAAAGAAATAACTTAAAACAATAAAACATTAAATGTGATTTTGTTTGTTTTCGCGGGTTTCCTTGGGATTTAATGTCATTACGTATCACGTTATTCCTTAATACATATTCACACCAAGCAGACCACACAATTGCTGTTTCCATACGATTTAATGTCATTGCGTATTACGTTATATCTCAATAATAAGAATACGCCAGATAAAGGCGGATTATAACAGTGGGGCTATAACGCTCAATGAATACTGGAGCGCCATAACATACTGCATAGCAGAATATCGCTAATAGACGGATATGAGATGAACGTAACTGCAATTGTGACTTGTATTGACTTTAATGCCCATTTATTTCCGATTCACCTATTATTTTTGATAGTGCCTTGATATACGGTTTTAATAACAATCTATGCCATAACATATGATTAAAATACTGTAATTTGAAACGTCTGTGTCTCAGAAGATGCCCAATGAGAAATAGAAAACAGCTGAAATCATTCCCAAGATTCCCCCGTTATGGCTCCCAGAACGCAACAGAATTCAAACTAAAAATGTATTTTCAATGAAAGGGGAATAACTCTATCTTAAAATATAGTTATTCCCCTCCATTGAAAATAATACACTTTGAGCAACAAAACCAGATGAAACTTAAGCACAAAAACACGTCGGTAACTAAACAAAAAACCACGTTTACCGTTTATTACACCGGATAAGTTGATAATACAATGAGAGCTTCCTATTTCAAATGGTGTGTAATATGACTTATATTATAGATATGTGATTTGGGGGTTCGAAAGGCCTGGGCCTTTAATGTTGATGTTTCTTTCAAGTACAGATTGCCAGTTCGGATAGACTGTATCTCTTACATGTATTTTATTTCAGTCACGCAGTCATCGTGTTTTCAAATTTACAAAATAAACGATAAACTGATACTGTCTTCTTGCTATTAATAACCGACATCTGGGACAATTTGGGAATTAGAATGGGGTGTATAATTGTACTATATGTGAATACTAGCCAAAGTATTTTTCATTCCTCGTGTGGTTTTTGTGGGGGGGGGGTGCAAATTTTGATTAATTTCCGGTTAAGTACGCCCAGAATAGAAAACGTCGGAATAGCGAACCTTCGGAATAGCGAACCTTCGGAATAGCGAACCTTCGGAATAGCGAACCTTCGGAATAATGCACCTTCGGAATAGGGAACCTTCGGAATAATGAACCTTCGGAATAGCGAACCTTCGGAATAATGAACCTTCGGAATAGAGAACCCTACCCAATATAAGGTTATCTACGGTTATTATCCGTGCTTCCTATTGCCGACTTAAAGTCACACAATGTTTCACACTTCCGCACATTGTCTGGGAGTGTGTTCTACATCTCAACGGCTGAGGGAAGAAAGGACTTTTCGTATGACGCAGTATCACGAGAAGGGTTAGTTAGGTGATGCTTTCTCAGTGGATTTTCCGACGTTCTGACAATTTTTCCCATCCAGTTTCCTTTATGAGGTTTTCATTACTGCAGCTTTTTGTTGCTCCAGTTACTATTCTCGCTGCCTCATATTGCACTTTTTCGAGCAAGTCGCTTTCGCCATTAGTACAATTGTCCCAAACAGGAGAAGCATATTCTAAAATAGGACGTATATAAACAAAATAAATTCTTTCAATGGTTCTCCTGTCTAGGACAAATTTGTTCTTTGCTGTGGTTTTGTATACATATAGGGAATTTAACAACGAAGAATTGCCCATTTTTATCCCACGCAGACTTAAGCCCAGTTTTTGAACGGCTGGACGGGCGTTTGTGACATAGGCGATTTAGTAACGATTATTATTATATTTTGAGAACTGGGAACTAGTAACGGAATTCATGGAGTTAAAACTTGGAGTATGTATTTAATTTTGCCAGCAACATGATACAAACACTGCCGTCATTACATTGTCACGCAGTCACCCACGAAACATGGTAAAACAAAAATGGAGTATGCATATCCAATTATGATGCATATGCCAGCACCAAAACCGATATGGCACTTTCTTTAGTTGGTATCCCACCTCTTATGGCGTACATCGAAAAGAGAAAACTTTCAATGTTTCGATCGTTATGCAGTCTCACCTTGCAAAAAACAGTCCGGGAAATTTTCGTGATGCGTTTGTTAGATGCTACTTTCGGTGGCTCGAACGCAACTTCATTTTCTTCTGAATTAATTCAAATTATTAGCGATCGACAGCTCTCTCATTACACCGAAACCTTTATTCACACTTCTCATTTTCCAGAGAAACTAGCATGGAAGCAAGCCTGCAAACAAGCCTCCATCTTTCATTACAAAAATGAGTGGACTTCTCGTGTTACTTCAAATTCCGAGTTAAGCAGATTCATGCTGGTTCATGATAGATATTCTATGTCCGACCTATGGAAAACTTGTGCGAAATATCCTGCTGAGAAAAGATCATTTATCTTAGTAGCTCAGATTATCTGTACTCTGCCCAGTTTGTCTAAAGGTGTGTGCACTCTATGTAAAACAAGATGCCATGATTTGATAGCTCACATTATTATCGAGTGCCCAGAGCTGGCCACTGTACGAAATAGAATATGGTACACATTTATTGATTGTTTCGGTGTCGATTGCTTTGTACACATTGATAATCTTCAACCTGACCAACAGCTACTATTATTTCTAGGGAAAAAGCCAGATTTCCTTCCACCTGGCTTACATTCTCATCAATGGATTAGATTCTTTGCAAAATCAACAAATTCCTTGTGGAATATGTATCTTTCACGGTCATCCCAAGATCTTATCACTTATACCTAATAAATTTCAGCTGTACAATATCTATGAAAATGCCTAATTTGAATTCTCAATAAATCATAACCAGACAGCCCTGATTGTCGTATACAGGGTTCAAACTTGCGCCACAGTTTGCGGTTTCGTGCTGTGGATCTTCTGAGGGACTCTTGGTCTGTGCGGGCGTCTGTCCCGGAGGACAGCTAATTGCTTTGTCGCCTGGGTCGCTGCTCGCACAGCCAGAGTCAATGAGTGGATTCACAGCATGGACCCTCAAACTCTGATCTCTATTGCATACTTGTAGATCAAGGCATGTCAATGTCTAAGTGACATTTTTTCTATGGTGCATGTTTTGTAGGTCTAGGCTGGGGAAGTGGGGCCATCTCGGTGGTCGCGTGACAAATGTGTAAATATGTTCTTTTCTACTGAATTGTGCTTTGTTCTATATGTATTTTATGTATTTGTGTAACTCTTCATATGATGGAGGATAGAAATAAATATATATATTGCCAAACTATAGACCAAAGTGTGCTCTTTGGAACAATCATATAGCTGCCACAAGGTGTCCAGGTTCAAATTGGCATTAACCCACGCCCGTAACACAATAGGTTGAGTTAATTGATACTTCTTCTTGATCATTTGGTCATGCACCATCTGTTATTATCAACGCGCATGGATTGGGCTTTATTTACATTTTAGGTAACTATAGCTGTTCACACTCTTGGTGGAGGTCAGGTGACTGGAAGCTACTAATATAGTGACAGATTTCATTGACGAACACATTGATGTTATTTTGTGATCGGCCGCTTATCTGCCGCGAGGACACATATATTCCACAAATTATTCACAGTAAGTATAGTATATCGGAAATTGATGCACGTGGACATGACACATTTAATTCAAAAGAATTACTTCTCTGGCGGCTTATTTTGTAAGTGCTATACTGTACTAGTATAATGTTTTGTTTTTAATATCCGTGCTGTCTTTCCAAACATTAGCTTATAGCAGGTGAAATGAGTATATCAGAAGACCAACTTCACATGTCCTGTGCTCAATTGAGTTCATATTGCACCTGACAATTACATGTATATATTTCCAATATGCTAGTCGGACACCTCCGTACATCAGGTAATTACACAACTTTGATGAGTATACGTGAACTAATTTCGTTCCAATTGCTGAGGCAAGACATTATTATGGTGTGCACCGATATATAAGTCCATATCTCGTGTAGTATTGTTTTTACAGTAATGTTGGTATACTCGTTTATATACATAACATTGGTAACCAACTTAACCAAACTTGGGAGAAATGGGGCATCCAAAAGTGTCCAAAATCAATTTGTTATTCTGGTGAACAGAGTTTCTAGTTTAACTCGTAGTTGCCCTATAAGTATCAAAATGACATATGTTTTCGGAACATGGGACAACCTTCCCCTAAACTAGAAGTATGGTCTGACTGTAATTCGCGTATTCAACAACAAATATTTAGTTCCATTTTGTTCTAAGCTAAACATTTCTTGGTCTACATTTCTCCAAACGTTAGAGAGAGATAAATATATATAATACTATAATGCGGATTGGTCGTGATAAAAAATAATAGTTAAGATATTATTTAATTGATGTGAAATTGTCCACTGTAGACCATAAATTTCAGTCGTGACGGCAATTCAAAAGCTGCCTTCCTTTTATATTTATATATATATTTTTTATAGCTGTGCTATATGAATGCCACACTCTTTGTTGCTCTTTTGTATATGTGCTGATGCTCATCTGTATACTTGTTATGCAACTACTCGCAATTACAAAATTATCTATCTATCTTCGACGCCATTCACTGTCACGGACTATTTGCCGTTGTTTTCACATTAGGTTTGTAGGTCAGTATAGGTCAGATAGTGGTTGTTGCACTGTGTGGGAACTGTTACATCGGAAGTCGTTCTATCGCCGGTATTGTGATTGTTCTTGACTGATTTGTTACGGCTCCTTATGATTAAAAATAATTATTTTCGGGACAAAATCAGTTTAAATCACGCATAATTATAGATATCTTGAATGTAGTATACTTTCCTGAATGAATAGAGGCTGCAGAAGTGCCGTATTATCGAAACCTAAACTCTACATCACAATTAACTCGGAATTAGCGAGTTAACGCGTAAATTATCACAGCAAATCAAGCCACGTAAACGCAATTCCTTTGTTTTGGTGGCGTATAAAATATGAAACGCATTCTGAACACGAACACTGAGTGTAAAATATACCCGTCTTATTCTTCTGTAAAATAGTTGACAAATAAATGGAGAAAAAAGGTTCTTCTTTCAACATGTCAAACAGCATAGATAAGATGTCATAGGTGATTGGCAATTGCGGGGCGAGCTTTGGTCACTTACTGCTTTTTAGCTCAATTTTACTCTGCAAAGTTTGAGCTATTGCCATGGCTTTGTCGTCCGTGTGTGCGTGTATGTGTGTGTGCGTGATTCGTCAACAATTTCCTTTAGCACGGGCTACAGGTCGTACCTTTGGTCGGATCATTATGAAATTTGTCATGGCTGTTGACATTGATATGTAGATGGGAACGATGGGGTCATTCGTCAAAAAACATGGCCGCCAGTGGCCATCTTGGATTTCAAAATTAAATCCATTAGCACGGACTACAGGTCGTACTGTTCGTCTGATCATCATGAAATTTGTCAAGGATGTTAATATTGACATGTAGATGGGAACGAGTCATTTTGGGGTCGTTCGGCCATAAAACATGGCCGCCAGCAGCCATCTTGGATTTTACTCTTTGCATGACTATATCCTTTGACACGGGCGACAGGTCGTAGCTTTGGTCGGATCTTCACGAAATTTGTCATGGATGTTAACAATGACATGTAGATGGTAACGAGTCGTTGTGGGGTCATTCGGCCAAAAAACATGGCCGCCAGCAACCATCTTGGATTTTACTCTTTGCATGACTAAATCCTTTGGCACAGGCTACAGGTCGTACCTTTGGTCAGATCATTATGAGATATGTCATGGTTGTTGACATTGAAATGTAGATGGGAACTAGTCATTTTGGGGTCAATAGGCAAAACAACATGGCCGCCAGTGGCCCTCTTGGATTTCAAAATTCAATCCATTAGCACGGTCTACAGGTCGTACTGCTCGTCTGATCATCATGAAATTTGTCATGGATGTTAATATTGACATGTAGATAGGAACGAGTCATTTTGGGGCCGTTCGGCCAAAAAACATGGCCGCCAGCAGCCATCTTGGATTTTACTCTTTGCATGACTAAATCCTTTGACACAGGCTACCCACACCGTATTACCGATCCGGATTACCACCGGTCACGATGCGGATCACTACCGGCTGAAAGTGGCAATTTGTGTAACGGTAGGTCCACTAAAACGTTAATTATATTATATATCTGAATGTAACCCACACAAAGTTTGTTGCCGCCGTCTTTCTTACATACATTAGAAAATGGCCACGCCAAGAGAATATAAAATAATCGCCTACGATAACCTTAGAGGTAGCATATGTTACTAGGATCTAGTTGCACGTGGCCCATTATTTATCTTCATTGGCACAATACATGATGGAATTTTCTCTTATTTCTGTTGCGTATACAAGAATGTCCATAACTGTACAAAATGGCAATATGGTTTGTCAAGTTGAATGTAAATTAAACGCGTAGTATCGATTTCCATACTCATGGGTTCCAAAAACAGGATGCGGATCGGCACCGTTCACTATTTTGCCGGTACAGATCCGTACCCGTTCATTTCATGGGTATCTACGTTCAAAACGTCCCAGATGGCCACAAATCGAACATACAAACGTGTACATTAGGCGAATGACTTAGTAAATGGTCTATCTTTTCGTACCACGAGAATACCGCATAAAGAAATAAAACATGAACCATCCATATCAGCTACTGCTCGAAATAATGAAACACAATGGTAAACATGCGTTACAAATATAAGAATAAGTGAACATATATTGTATACTTATCAGATTTATCGGCGTCCTCCGCTAGCCCAGTTACTCCTATACACGAAGGGAGAAAAAATTCACACCTTCCACAGAATGTAGGGCGAAAATGATCCAACTACAATGATGCCACGTGGCACGCTTTTGTCAAAACAGCCGGTAGTGATCCGCATCGTGACCGGTGGTAATCCGGATCGGTAATACGGTGTGCTACGGTCGTATCTTTTGTCGGATCATCATGAAATTTGTGATGGATGTTAACAATGACATGTAAATGGGAACGAGTCATTTTGGGGTCATTCGGCAAAAAAACATGGCTGCCAGCGGCCATCTTCTTTGCATAACTAGGCCTTTCAACTTTCCACATTCCTAATCACTCCATTGACTGTAACACATGAAATTATTCCCTTTCCAAGTTGAGCTAATTGACACTTTCATTTAGACTACGCAACACTACTTTCAATTTTGGCCATAGTTGGCCATTCGGTTGTTCCAAAGGATTGGTTGCACCATATGCTGTGTAGAAGAATCGTATTCCTGAGATATACACTTTGATTGTGGCATGCATGCGACAGTTTGATGTGCATGCTACAAAATACAACAAACTGCACCAGTGCAGTTAATTCAAGCAGCCCCCGAGGCCCTCTCAGAATCATATTATTTGTGACCGCAAATTTTAGCAGCCAGTTTAGGCCTACTTTGAACTGAGCGTGAGTAATATTAGATACCGAATTTAACCATAGCCAGTCCACTTTGCCGATCAAACTGCCATCATATCTGTAAATGAAAGACATGCCATGTAATGGGGATTTCGTCTGCTTCTGATGCAAGCCGACGGAATTCCTGAAAACGTCAACGAGAAAGACTGTCAGCAATATTTTTGTGAGATGGAATATACATGAATAATACACGAAATTGTTATTCATAGCAGAGAAGGTGAGTTGCCTCATTAATGGCATTATGGATGGTACTTTGGATCTGCCTTTCTTAATAATTTGCACAGTTGGTTAATTGTCGCAAACAAATACATTTGTTTTGCCTTTCCACATGTGGCCCCATAATAGAGATGACTTAACTTTAGGGTATAATTCAAGAAAAGCCACGAACCAATCTTTTCTCCACAGACTTTCCTCTCCTGAAGGCCAGCTAGCTGCCATAAAACCAATGGGGTTTATAATAACCAACAAAGCTATTTATCGAGCTTGCATCGGTGAATAGGCAGAGTTTATCCGAGTTTATAGCCTCTTGTTTTAGAAACATGGACACTCCATTCCAATTGACTAAAAATTTGTGCCACATTAGGAGCTCCATTCGACAGGCTGCAGATAAATTGACATTATGATAGGATAGGATAATTTTATTTACAATATACACACATGGAAAGTACAATTACAAATAAATATAATATTAATAGACTATACATGTATATTGTTAGGGGTGATATAGTCATGACTGACTGTCTTCCTATCACCCCTATTATGCCAGAGCTGGGCGACAGAAGTGGAAGGCCTATGCGGTATGATATGAAGGAACGCCCAGGTACCGCGACCTTTGCCGCAAATGATAAATGGCACAGGAGGCTTAACAACTCTTGTTTGGTATACATGTATTTCTTTGGAGAAATGATTTGATAAGTTGCTGTAGCCTGGCTAGCTTGTCATGGGGTAAGCGACATTGCACCTTTGCAGTGTCTATGATAATCCATAGAAATTCTAAGCAAGTAGTCGGTCCTACTGACTTTTCCTCAGCTAACGGAATTCCAGCTATCAGAAAAATATGAAGAAGAGCCTGGATGGAAGACTGGTGGATTGTCCAATAATGTGTCTACTGCTTCAGGGTTTGAAGTCGACGACTGCAAGTTTCTCAGAGATAGTGGATTTGACGGCAGAGCCTGAATGCCAGTATCAAAACCATTAGAAAAACCATTCAATAGAAAGTTTACAAAGTCTCGATCTGGGTAGCGACATAATGCTGTCGACAGAAAGGTAACATTGACGGGAGTTTGAATGCCACAAGGAATTAAGCTTGCTTTGTCACAATCATAGTGGAGTCATTTAGAATCGGAGTTTGGAGTCTGATAAAAAGTCTTGGAACGGACCTTGCTTTAAATGCAGCCCTTTACAAGACAGACAGACAGACATGCAGGTATTTACTCAATCCGATCAGATGGTCCCCATACCATCAATATACAACAACAACAACAACATTTCTTAAAACTACGCTTTAGTTATCAGAATTGATATATTGCAACAAAATAATGCTAACTACTGTCAACTATGGTATCAAATTTCCCAAAACTTGTTATTTATCAACATTTTGTTCAACAAAATATGACCGTTTTATCACTAAAGTATCACGAAATTTGACCGCATTACCACTTGATTTTAGAGTTATCCATCTTCATCCGCAATTTTGTCCGAGACCCTCCGTTTGACCACGTGTTGTTTCTGGGCCACATATTATTACACATCTCGAGAAATAACAAACTTCAAAAATCGATATCTGATCAATCAGCTTTGATGGGTGGGTTCCTCGATTCGAATCAAATATTTTTTACCCCCGAAGCCAAAGAAATAGTAATTTAGGAGCGTCTGATCGGATTAAGTACCTTTAATAATATGCATATATATAAATACCATGACTAGGCCTATTCGTTGGGCCAACGTTGGCATGATGTCAGCACGGTTGGCTTTAGGTTTGGTTGGGTTGAGTTTCCTAGTGCATGGTCCATGGATCCGGTGGAATAAAACTTGCTCATATGCTAGTATAAATGTAGCTCCAAGCATTGTAATAAAAAGGTTCAAACCCCAACACAAATCACTATCTATAGGATTTGTAGGAACAAACAAAAACATGTTCTTGGAAATTGAATGTTCTTCCTTGCTTATATTCTAGTGATTTGGGTTGTGATTTGAAACAAACAACCCAAATTATGAGAGGGGGCAAACCGAAGTTTTCATTCGTCGGAACCTAGGCCAAGGGTGGGTGGGATAGGGGTGAGTACAACTGAAATTTCATCAAAATTGAGAATGGGCATATGGGCCTTTCGAAAAATTGGGAGCCGTGAAAGATGTGGGTGCAATAGAAAAATTCAGAGGTAGATCCCATCCCAAACCACCAGCAACCAACTTTCATGTACGTAATTGGTTATAATAAATAGAGGATATCTAGTGTTGTTGAGTGGATACCGAAAAATATGTCATGAGTGAGCGAGACAAATGTTTATTTTCGCGAGCGGCTTTTCGCGAGCGGCTTGCCGCGAGCGAAAATAAACATTTGTCGCGGTCACGAATGACGTATTTTTCGGTATCCACTAAAAAAACACTAGATATTCTTTTTATTATACGCATTTCCAAAGAAATTCACCACTTACGACGTTAAATGATATCACAATCATCTTCAATCGATGCATAATTTTTGAAGCCATCAGCTGATCGATGCCTGTTCTCACAATGCTACTTCACCATCCGCAGAATATAAAACTATAGTTCCCGTATTCTTTATTTTATTTCCGCCATAAATATGTCGAATTTCAACATAAAATAGATTTTAATTATAACTGTATCAGTGAATATAATATAATTTAGAATATTACAATGGGTTCTTTCACTTTGACCTTCTTCAATAGTACAAACCGGAAACAGTATTGGTACTCGCAAGTGAATCGGTCGCACGCGCAAGCTAGTGTGAAAGTATATTCTTCTAATCTATAGTATATCCCCTTCTCGGTGATATCGATATTTATCTAAACGCGTTATTTTCTATAATTCACTGTTGGGCGTATAATAAATATTTATAGTTAATTAAATCTTGACGTTCATATAATAAGTACTATTAATAGAGTTATGAGTAGTGTAGGTCGTGACTGCATGGTCGTCCTTTTTTTTTTAAACATGGATTCTAATGCCATAATTTCTTGTTAGGGTCCATGTCAATGTCCATGTCCCGGTTTTCGAGGAATTCGTGTTACATCTGTTCCCCGGCCAAAGATCACTTCTTATCCGGTTTTTCGTGCCAGCTGGTGCCACTTCGTTTCGATCATGTTGCACTTCGAATCCGATCTTTTAGTTATTTTTAGAAGTTACAATTGCGCGAAAAAACACAGATCTGCAGCCGGCAATGTTGAGATGATCTCCGGTCGATTTCTTATCAATGATATCCATAACTATTTACATATCAAGACATTGTGCAGAATGATTATATGGAGCATTATAAACTCACATATTCGTCACTAAATAATGAACTGTTCTGTTTGATGTGAAATGTAGCGTTGTGCGCGAATTCAAAGTGCACGAAATTGACGAATTTAAAGGTACCAGTATATATAATCAAATTATCAATCAAATCAGACGGTCCCCATATCATCAAGAATCAAGTTACAACAACACAATTTTTTCAAAATACGCTTTTGTTATCAGAATTGATTAATTACAACAAAATAATGCTAACCGCTGTAAACTATGGTATAATTTCCCAAAACTTGATATTTAATAATTTATCAATGAATAATCAACAATACAACAATGTCAACATGTTCAACTTCAACAAAATATCATCAATTAAATATGGCCGTATTATGATTGTAATTTATGATAATTATAACTTTCGTATCACGAAATTTGGCCATATTACAACTTGATTTCAGAGTTATCCATCTTCATTGTCCGAGATCAAGGGCGTAATTCTGGGTACGGCTGGACAGTTTTGGCCGTACCACTACCAATATTTTGCTGGCAAAGGCGAATGATATACTTTGAACATGCAGGATCAGGGCACGATCACCACCCAATGCAATTCCGATAAGTTCAGCTCCAATGTTAACAATCCTGCCATTCCCGGACAATCCCGGTATGCCCAATTAACTTATTAAGAGTATTGGAACAAGTTCGAACAACGAATTGATTATAATATTTGAGCAGTACACTTAGTTATGATAAGTTGCATCATATTGCGTGCAAACAGGAATGCACATGCATGGTATAGATCTCGCGTTATATATAAACACACCGACCAATGGCCCTTTCAGCCATAACACAAACTCCTTTCCGATATAGGCCTATTCCTAATTTATGCCCCAGGGCTAAGCACTGCCAGGAAAGTGCGTGGTATTGAGTGTGGATTTTGGTAATTTAGTTGAACAGTACTAGTACGATATGAGTATCGTCAACCGTAGGATGTCACTACCAAGTGCCAAATTCAGTCATTCAGGTATAGGCGATAGCATTTTTTTTTTCAACCAACTTGCATGTCGCACCAATAGCAGTGTACATGCAATTTGGTGGGGGAGTTCGGGTGAGCAAATTTCTCATTATCGTCGGAAGATTTCATGTTCGCCACGCTCTAAACTACACCCCAGGTGATGTCAGCCAATGCTAAGATGGTGGATGTACATGTACTTGACAGACATTCGCGCACCCTGCTTAAGTTGGACAATATATTTCCGGAAAAAGTCTGGTTAGTGATCAACTGATCATGACATTTGAGCTTTGAAGTTATATCTTACGAGATCTAAACCTGCACATTGTCACAGTTTCACGACCGAAATCAGAATACAGAGTTATTGTACTAGTAACACAGGCCTTTAGATTACGCTAATTGGGGGATATTTTTGGGGGACTGAGGGGGTGGGTTCGTGGGCGTGGGGGGGGGGGGGGAGGGGAACCCCTCGTGACTATTGGGGGTATGGGGGTTTATGAAAGGTGAAAGAAATGAACCAATGGCCCCACATAATTTCCTGGCATCTTGGGCTTATATCAGCATTCAGCAAGTTATGTTACCAAGCCCGTAGCCAAGGGGGTTCGTACCCTTTGAACGAACGGCCCTTCTGCCTACATGTGCCCGGTGGTGGTAATTGCCGTTCGCCGTTCGGGTGAACGTGTCATGTGCAGCAGTTGACCAAACGGCAAATTTTTGCTGAGCGGGACCTCCCTTCGAACAAACGACGTATGTACGTATATAGATATAGTCATATACTACATGCATGATTAGTTTGAATAGAGACTGATGCACACAAATTCAACACATATAGACCGCCAACACATGTCGGTATAAAGCTGCTTTCACTGACAGGCTGCTGATGCATGCGGCTATCGGATTATACAGGTACAACGTTTCAAAGCACACATATATTACTGCATGGGGTTGCGGTGGACGCAGTTATTAAGCACACCGTTTTGAAATCGGATGCGTCTAACTGCATCAGCCGCAGGTATGTGAAAGCAGCTTAATGCTCCAAAATTCGACCTGCATGTGGTTCATCAACATAACCAACTAAAAGTAGCCTGCCAGAATCACTGGATATAAAGACCATACATCAGTACAGCGAAAGGGTGTCGTGTAAAGCACATAACCGGGGCAGAGGTAGGTACACGAAAATACTAATTAAAGTGCCAATTAAGCTATGTCCATCAACATTGGTCAAAATTTTCAACTGTTCGAAATATCATGCCCGACATAACAATAGTTGGAAATGTCACACGAAACAATAGGCTGAAATCGATTTCGTAAATCGATTTTCCAACAATCTATTGGTGGGGAATATTTTGTTTTAGACCATCATTTACATATTTTCCTACCTTTGATCCAAATTTTTGACTGAAATGACCATCAATTGGAAATTTTGCAACCTAGGGGGTGTCAGGTTTAAAGTTTCTAACATTTGGAAACACTGGGGCTACTCAATAGATACTAGGATTTTGTAATTAGTATGTTCAGATTTCAAAAAATTCTCACACAGAGCCGATCCATGGTCGGCTCAGTGTGTCCTGGTCCCTCCCATATTGTCAGTTAAGAACTTATAAATAACTTAAGAAAAACAAATCGGGGGAGGTGATATTCCCTGCAGATAGACTACTATATTTGTTAGGATTTAGAAATTTTCAGGTTCAGGTCACAAACTTGTCTGATACTGGTTCGATCCATGGTCAGCCCAGTGGAATATGTTACTTCCACAAGACAATTGGTTCATTTAAAATAGCTAGGCAATATAGATACCGTTCATATGCAGGCCTGTGAGAGAAAACTTGGAAAAATCAAAGCTCAACTTTTATGTTTCAGGGCGGATCTAAAGTACGCCGTTTGCATCATATTTTTTCCAAAATTTTCCCCGGGGGAAAAACCCCGGACCCCTCCTCAATACGACGGGGGACACCCCCTCCCGTCGCTTCACAGCTCGTGTCCAATGCCCTCATAATATATGACGAACTGTCTTTGCTAGTGGCTGGCTACGGACTTGGTTACCCTTATATTTTCAAGTTTTGTAGGTTACAATCTGACATTTATTGACCACTTGGGAATATTGGATCATTTGACATCAACAAATCCATTTTATAGATGTATGGTGCTTGAAGTTCACCAAGCAGTCCACCAACACACTGATCATGGGTATTTCCAATTAAAATATTAAAATTCACTACCGGTAGGTGTGAACCTGAACAAATTTTGAAACTTGAATTGTTGTGCTCAAATGAAGCAATATTCACGCACAAACAGGTCATAAAAAGGGTGATTTTACGGTCACATTTTGTCAATTGTGCCTTCTAATTTGGGGACATTTCTATAATTTGGGGACATCGTTAAACGCTGTGAGTTGTGGGGAATATTAAGGCCTGTGTAACATTGAACCAACACAATAAACCAACAAAGACAAGCAACCATGTCGACTGTTCATTCGCTAAGCATTTGCACATGCAGACATTTGGACAAAAGTTTGTTATTCAAACTTAATCTTTCTTCTGTGATGTGTGGCTCGAGGGTAATGGTCAGCCGAGAGACTGGTGCTCAAATAAATTTAACGAGCATGCAGTTGAGCTGTTCAATTCGCAGTAATTTTCCCAAATCATGATCAACTGCGTTGTTGGAACATCGACTTGTTATATTAATAAAATTTGGTTACCACATGTATACATAACATCACTGGAGTACATATATTGCATGAATAATTTTTCCTCCACTAGGCATTTTGTAATAGTGTTATACAAGTGTTAAAATGATTTAAAGTACCCAGTAGAAAACCGCAGCATATTTTATTCCTACCGTCTCAGTGTAGCGACATGTTACAAAGCGTTACAAGTGTTACATTATTTCTGAGATTCCAGAGAGACCGCTCGTAGACGGGTGTAACTGATTTCCATTTTTTCTAACCACTTCTAGATGCATGTATATATATATATCAGTAAACCAAGTAAAATGCGTCATTTTGAATGCAATATAAAAAAATGTCCACAGTACTGTCAGTACATGCACCCCGAACCCCCTCCTACAAGATGTAAATTGTGCCCCATATTATTCGGCCGTACGAATAATTGTACGCCCGCTACGCCCCTGTCCGAGACAATCGATTTGATGACTCATTTCTGGGCCAAAAATAATTCAACATTTAAGATTTCATCTACAGACTAACAGAGGGTCAAAGTGAATGTCAGCTAAATGGGACCTTGGCTAACTGGGACCATGACCAACTGGGACCTTGGCTAACTGGGACCTTTGGCTGACTGGGACCTTGGTTATATTTATTACATATATTAGTAAATAGAACATTAAATTCATTGCTATTGTTTGATGGCAACATATACAAGTTGAGAAGCTACAGATTGCTTATAACCAAAGAGACAGAGTCCACAAACACCTCAGACGTGTGATGGCCATTCCACTCCTGCTGCCACCGACATACCAGCTGCATTCGACAAACTAAAGGCAAAGGTAGACAGCCAAGTCCCACACGTAAACAACTACATGACATACATAGAGAATACGTGGATAAAGAGCCCGTATATATGGTCAGTTGAGGAATGGTCAGTCTTCGGACGAAGCATCAGAATGAACAACAGCGTTGAATGATGGCATAAACGACTGAATCAGAGAGCCATGAAGGGAAACTTGCCATTGTATCTCCTCCTGACACTGTTGTACCAAGAAGCCGGGGAGATACCAACATCAATCAAGATGGTGGGCGAAGGGAAGCTGTCACGTCGACAGAGGAAGCACACAAATGTAATGCAGGGCAAGATCTTCAATCTATGGGACAAATACGACGCCAAAGAGGTCTCAACCAGTCAGCTTCTCAGAGAATGTGCCCCGTTGTTTTCACCAATTCCAGAGCCAGACATGCGTGAAGATCAAACTTGTATAGTGTTTTTTTATTGTGTTTTTATTGTTTTGTTTAATGTTATTGTTATTGTTAACATTTCATTTGTTTTTAACTTTCATTACTTAATAAAAATAGATTTTAATGAAATTATTAATAATACATCTGAAGGTCCCAGTTAGCCAAGGTCCCAGTCAGCCAAGGTCCCAGTTAGCCAAAAGTTCCCAGTTAGCCAAGGTCCCAGTTAGCCAGACTTGAGGTCCCAGTTAGCCAAGGTCCCAGTTAGCCAAGGTCCCAGTTTGCTTGATACCGTTGAAGTCGGTTGTGGCCTCTCTGGTTATCATCCGTTGGAGGCAGGGGTTCCCCAGGGATATGTTCTAGGCCCCATGATGTTTTTAATCTAGGTTAACGATATTGCTGATCAAATTGGTTCTTTAACTAGATTATTTGCTGATCATACATGCATATCGCTCTCAGGTGACAATGTTGGAATATTTACAACTACCGTAGATCTAAATTACGACCTCAATCAATTAGCAAAATGGGCACTGACTTTGCTAGTAGATTTCAATCCACAGAAAACTAAAGCATTATTGTTCACAATCACATGATCAAGTTCACAACCGGAACCCAAACTTCATTTTGGTGACTCTAACTTAGAATATACCAACGCACATAACTTCATAAGCATCTGATTGATTGAATGTTTATTGGTGATATAATGCAATACTTATGTTTATAACAATTATAATACAAGAAGAGTATAACATTATATCACCAGGGGATGTCATAATCTCGAGGACTGTCTTCCTGACATCCCCTGGCGCAGATTTGGTGATCAAGGCCTGATTATATAATCAACGTATGTACAAAAACATGTGCGTGATTTAAAGTGGTGTCTCTGGTCCATAACTAAGCTCTTTTCTTAAATGAGTAATTGGTGATTGCAGGAGAGATGATGCTTGGATATAAAGGTGAGTCAATTATCTTGATCACAAGCTATGGGTCTTATATAGTATCATTCATGGGAGGCATTCGTGTTTCTACAGTCAGTACATCGGGGAGTTATCGCAATTTACTATCAGTTGATAATGGCAGATAGCCTTTTTAGTGTATTCAGCTTTGAATGCAGATTTGCTCCAGATATATTTTTAATCACAACTGACGTCTGACCAAATGTTGATGAAAGAAAATACTGGTAGTTCAGAGCTAAATGCTGTTTTTGGAGTATGCGATATTAATTGACCATAAAATTATATTGTCTGGTTTTGTTTTTTGACATTTCAAAATAATTAATAAATGAAGTTGGTAGCCTATCATAGTGCCAATCTTGCACAAAGAGCAATACATGTAAATGCTATAAATCATCAAATTTCAAAATGTGTTCAGATATTAAGAGTGGGTCGGTGTGACTATTATATCTTTTCCTACATATGACCCTCATTGCCTGCTTTTGTAAGGTGATTATTCTGCCTGTACTTTTCGAATGGCCCCATATTTGGATTGCATATAACAAGTGACTGTGAATTAACGTGAAGTACAACGATTTTAAAGATTTAGTTGTTAGAACTTAGTAGAGTATGGCCTTCGAAATTTTTGAACAAATTGTTTCAATGTGTGCTTTAAATTTCAAGTTTTCATCTATTTTCACACCTAAAAATTTAACAGAATTCTCAACATTGCGGTTGCCAACTTGTATGAGGTCTATTCCATTTAATGATATTTTCATTTGATTTGATTTATGTTCGTTGTTAGGGG
The DNA here is from genome assembly GCA_032622095.1 of Siphonodentalium dalli. NCBI lineage: Eukaryota > Metazoa > Mollusca > Scaphopoda > Gadilida > Siphonodentaliidae > Siphonodentalium > Siphonodentalium dalli. Next base: position 97,339,065 of record CP136066.1, read on the forward strand.
GGTGCATCATTATATATCGGCATTTCTCTATGTTTATTTTCAGTTTATTACTGCAACACCACTGATATACTTTAATAAGTTTGTCATTTGCTGTACTTTTAAGTCATTTGATATTGCAATCAGACATATAAAGAGTTGTATCATCTGCGAATGACAGAGTTTTCATTGATGTCGATTTGTGTATTCATTTGCGTACAATAAAAACATTATCGGCCCAAGAATAGAGCCCTGTGGTACACCACACATTATCTTCCTGTGAGTAGAGACATTATTCCCATATTCAACACATTGACTTCTCGTTTTCAGGTAGCTACTAAACCAGTTGAGAGCAATACCACCTATTCCGTAAAAGTGCTTTTTAGATAGGAGTATTTTATGAGAGACGGTATCAAATGCCTTTGAGAGGTCTATAAATATGGCTAATGTTGAGTCTCTTGTTTACTTGTCATTATTTTTAGTTACATGTTTCAAAAGATGTAACATAGGATGCGTAGTTTTGTGAGATTTGCAGAAGCCATATTGATGTTCGTACAAAATGTTAAATTTATTTAGAAAGGACATCAGTCTTTTTGACATTATTTTTTCCAACAATTTAGAAAATGACGGGAGAATACTGATTGGGCAATAGTTGTTAAACTTGGGGGTCACCATTTTGAAAATAGGTATTACTTTCGCAATTTTCATTTTTGTAGGAAATATTCCTTGTGACAGTGATAGGTTTTATATGTGATTTAGCGGGGATGCAATTTGTTATATAGAAGCTTTTAGAAGTTTGGATGACATCCCATGAGTATCTGTACTCGATTTATTTTTAATTTTTTCAGCAATTTCGACTATTTCTTGTTCCGTTGTCTCTTCGATCTACATGCTATTATCATATTTACCGGTGAGATAGTTTCTGTAATTGACGACGGAAGACAATGCCACTTCATTTGATATAGCAGTACCAATTCCAGAAAATAATTCATTGAACTTGTCAGCAAATTACAGCAATTTTCTTTTGACATCAGTTGGTTTCTTAAGTTTTTTCTTGAGCAGTTTGCTTTTTGTTTGCGATGATTTTAGGAGACCAGTTGTCATCCAAGGCATGTGTTTGGTATATTTGCTAGTCCCATTTGTTTGAATTTCGGGAAAGGCTGCATTAAAAATGTCTAGATAAATTTCAAGAAAAGTATTATAAGACTCGTTCGCACAGCTAATATTCATAACGCAACCGAAATCTGTTGTTTTTAGTTGGTCTTTAAATTTCTCTATATTACATGTAGCTCTTAAAAAGTTTCTATGAGTATGAGGAGTAGGTATGCGTTTGAGATTTGTGTCTGCCGTTTCTAATGCAAATATCGCGAAATGGTCTGAAATATCAGTAACAATATTTCCACACTGGGTTGCGGTCAGGACATTTGTAAAGATGTTATCGATAATGGTGGCAGTGTAATCGGTTACTCGCGTCGGTTTGGTTATTAATGGAATAAAACCTTGACTGAAGACATTTTCTACAAATGTGTTAGTTTTAGAGTGTTGACTGAAATTCAATAAGTCTATATTTGTGTCGCCCATTAGGTAAGACTTTTTATTTTCAGAGCTAATTTTCTCCATCAGTTCGTTAAATTTTTCGAGGAATTTGTTTATATCAGCTAGAGGGACTGAATTTCGTTTATAAATGTATCCTACCACGTGTGCGTTTCTAGTATTGGGGTAAACCTCAACAATTATGGATTCGAAAACATGGGGCTCAAAATCTGTTAAGTCCGATCTAATAAAGAATGTTATGGTATCTTTGATATAGAGGCCAACCCCACCACGACCGTCCTCATTTTCAGGGCGCGTCATGGGGGGGGGGGGGGGGGGGGGGGGGGGCGTCATTTGCGACTATGTCATCTTGTAAGTGTGGCTATTTCAATTGTCAGATAGTATTATATATGTGTTTGTTACATTTGTTTCATTGAATGTATGGACAACCCTCATACTACCGCCATTGTTTGGGTGTTTAGGGAGAGGGGCAATTTTGTTTGTTCATTGCGACCAAATACTGTTTTTGCTTGATGATCAGAATTCGATCTCGGGTATTTATTGCATAACTTTGTATCCGAAAGGAGATTCGTTCCTAGTATATAATTCACGTAGCATATGTTAAAAGTGACTTACTTGTTTCTAAACGAGGATCATTTTGTTTCCTCATAATTCCCAACGATTTTCTTCGGCGATATACCTTGTGTTTCCATATTTGTGCCGTAGTATCAGTAGTTGCGATGCATTTTATCGTGAGAGTTAGGTGAAATTAGTTATATTTTGACCATGAACTTATAATATTGGTTGGAATGTCTTCATTTTTATGCTTACCCATACCATAGTATGGTAAACAAAGTGTCGTTGTCCGGATTGACCACTCGTCGTTCGTCCGTCTGTCTGTCTGTCCGTAGACACTTTACGCATGGTGCGATAATTCAAATATTTTCTATCTGATCGGAACCAAATTTTGTTTATAAATTTCTCAGCACAAAAGACAGATCAAGTTCGAATATGGGTTTGAGCCGACTATTTTTAACTGAGTTATGGCCCTTTTTAAAAAAAATATTCACAAATTTTTTTTTTTTTTAGATTTAATTCCTTGCTCAATTTAACCAAAAAAAAACAACATATATATAAATAAATAAAAAAAATATATATATAGAGAATACCTACGGGTTTTGGTTGAATACCCGGATTATCTCATGAGTGGGTACAAGGAAATACAGAATTTCCATGAGCGGCTTGAGGGTTCTGAACTAGTTTTGGTGCTGACTGTAGGCAGTGTAGCACTGGCAGTAGCAGAAGTGCTTGGAGTTGGAATGTCACTGCAAAATGTCAATGTAAGGGTGGATATCTAAATTGGCAGTAGCATCTTGGACTTCAAATTCACTATTCCATTCTTCTAAATTTGCTAAAACTTTATCCCAAGTTACTTCTTGATCTAATTGCAAATTATCAAATGTAGAGTCCATATCTTTGTAAATTGTGAAAATTTTCTATTTGTTATGAAGCAGACAGAGATTGTTTGTATGAATACCTAAAGTACCTTCAAGTTAAAGTTACTATTACTTATACTATTAATTAGCACAGAAGAACAATCCAGGGGGGGACTCTTTCACTACCGTAAAACTCAATAATTAAAAAAATAGTCCGGCTGTTATTGATACGCTTTGAAACTTAATGTGATTCGCCGCTATAAACCGGAAGTAATCTCCGAAAAAGTAATACTATTGTGTTATCCATCGTCTCGGTCAGTGTTATCCATCGCCTCGGTCCAGGCAATGGATATAACGCTCTACGCCACGGTAATTTCCCACTATTTAATGGGGAAGCATATAATAAAATAAAATATTTTTTGTTTAAATAATTAAAAACAAATTTTTTTTTTTTAATGTTAGCAAAATTAAAAAAACTAACACCATTATAACTGCCAAGGGTACCCCGAGTCACCACACCAAATTTGGTTGAAATTGGTCCAAAATCTTGTGTTATGTACTGGTAAATTTGTTTGGAGCGAATTTAACCCAATTCATCAATTCCATCCCATGCCTTTGGACTACTTAGCTATTGATAAGGCTATATTATTTTCAGATGTCTCTTATGACAATGTGCAGATAAAGAAAGCTATGGTGTCTAATTTTAAAAAAGTTTCAACAATACACATCACATGATATTAACAGTAGACTAGAACATCTGTGCTGCATTGCATAGCTGAGTATATCACTCTACAGATGGTCTGAGGTCATTATAAATGTTACTGGTTTAATAGAGATGCCGGCCTTCAACATAAACAATGCCTGTGATTTGTTGACAGCTCTGCTATATAATTGATATTAATGGGTCAGCAGTGAGGTGTTTTATCTTGATGATTGTTGTTGGTAGAATTTGATACATTTTCATTGTAAACTTAAATTGGACTCTCTTAACCCAAGTATTCCATGTCCAGGTCACCTTTTCACATTTAACCCAATGCTCTGGTGGTGTAGCATTACAGATCCTGTACCAGTGCATTCTCTTATATAAATGCGAGTGACCCATAAATTCCAATAATTTGTGCTATGTACATTTGTCAATAATAGTACATGTAAGAGTATACTCTATAATTCAACATCAAAACTCTCATTTATGATTTCGATCATGGTAATTTACTATCACCAAGGGATGGGTTAACATCTGCCGATCGTGATCGGCCTCTCGTTTGTTTTAATTATTTACATGTGGGTTCTGACGGCTGAACCAAAAGGGTAAAGTATGCACTGCTATCATAAATAAAAGAACTAGCTTTATCTAATTTGTTTTGTTATATCACTTGCTTCATACTCGACTACATATGTGTATAAGGAATTGTGTACAATATTGAGCACATACGATAGCTTGGTCATTCGATTTGGATGATATACTATACTGAGTTCACACCAATCAGCAATGATATGTTTGAAGTTATGTTGTAGGCTTACAAGTACATGTATATACTAGAGTAGAATTTTGTGGGAGGGTTGTTAATGTGAACAATTAAATCTTCACCATGTGGTTGATCTATTATTTCAATTGAGTTAAATATATTCATGCTTTAACCTTCTGGATTTTAGCCATTATGTCATGGTTAAATTTATGGTCATACTTAACATCTGCTAGATTATGGCCTTTATATTTGTAAATAAAAGGGGCTCAGTCAGTTACATCAAGCCATAACACATTGGATGAGGGAATGGATAAGGAAGAGACAAATAATGCCTAATTGACAAACTGTGTAACAATGTAATTAACAGGATTTAGTTTGTTTGTGATTGTGTAAGCATTATTGCTGAATTAGGTCATAGTATTAAATTAGATGCTTGAAGGGGTGTGAAATGAAACATTTGTCACTTAGCTGCTTGATTACTAAGGAAGCTGAAGCAAAGGTTTTTGTTTATGTGAGCATTCCAACACGGGTACTGCGTTATGCAGTAGGTCCCTAGATTTGCGTAGGTCCCTGTAGGTCACTCAATTCGCATAGGTCCCCGCAGTAATGCAATATATAGTAGGTCTACATGATTTATTGACTGATAAAATGGATTGATACCACTAAATGATCATGTTAGATGTTACTTTGCAATTTGTTTTTTATAATTAATTTCCGAAATCTGATGGGTTTGTTTGCTTAGTGATACTTAGACGATCATGAAGCCTAACTAAAATTACGTGATTTCTGATCCGGAAAGTAAGAGGATTATCTTACTGGCTTCGGGATAAGATATTAATTAGAGGATTACTGGATATATTTTTGCATTGATTTAGGTCCCCGTAGTAATGGAAGGGTGCATGCCTAATATATTATCAATAAGTGAACATATTATATGATATTGCGTTGTTTTTTAAAATTAAATATCTAATTATATATTTTGTTTAGCTTAGATGAAAAAAAAATAATAAGAATTACCATCCAGTTAATTAAGTTATGTTAAGATTATTTTTTTTTAAGTTAGGACAAGTGATCAGTAACTGAATGGTAAGTTTACACAGCCCAACTACACGGGTGACCATTGATCACATTGTTTGCGAGACTGGGTGTTTTCTTTGCGAAAAGGATCCGTCCTCTTTGAAGATTCATTTCGGCAATGTTTGTTGTGAAAAGGATCTGTCCTCTTTGCATATTCATTTCGGCAATGTCTGTTGTGAAAAGGATCTGTTTTCTTTGAAGATTCATTTCGGCAATGTCTGTTGTGATAGGGTTGTGACTAATTATCAACTAGTGTTGGTACTCATAGGTGAGTGACATTTTATGATTCTAAGACATGATACTTAAGTTGAGCACTGAGACTTTCAAACTCATATTCATTAATATTATTCAATATGCGACTTACCGATCCACGATACCCATGCGGAGTGTGTAGTTTGCGATGCTTCAAAGACTGCATCGAGTGTACGGGATGTAAATCCTGGATACACTCAGCTTGTGTAACTGGCATGACCAAACAGTTGTTCAACGTTTGGTCGTCAGATTTCAGTTTGACATTCTTCTGTCGTAAGTGTTCGTTCGACGACCAAGGAGATTACCAATTCAAAGCGGCATTGGCCAGGTTAGTGTACACCTTACCATCTCTATAGACATACATTTTACGACGGCAAATGTTTACGAAGATTTTATTAAATTTCAATGTTATACCATTTTATTTGTATACAAATGTAACTACCACGATCGCCTATCTTACTATATAAATAAAGCCATCTGTTTAAATTTTACATTTAATCAACACCACGCCTACTGGTGACTAAACTTCGCAGAGTGGATTAAACATTCTTCATACAATTTGAACGGAAAAGTGTTTAATATCCATAGCATTGTTAAATCGTGGCATAAACACGGTGGATTAAAACTTTCTCCATATACAATTTTAACAGTAAAGTGTTTATCCATCGCATTTTGTTTCTGAATAAAAAATGTTTCTGAAGCATTAGTTGAATAATTATTATCTGGCTAATTAAGTCATCGTGTTTTGACTCCATGCATCCTCGAGTCAGAACATACATGATGCGATTGAACTAGCAGTCAAGGCAGAACGTTTACTTCTGCAAACCTATGGAATCGCCTTGCCAAGTCCATCTACAGTCCCATCTTCACGAGCGATTGATGTGACCGCTGTTCAGATTCTGTCGTACTTTCACCCAGTCGTTCTGAATGATTTTGACCCACTAGAAGTTACCGGTGACGGCAGTTGTTTCTACCGGACCATGTCCCTGGGAATGTTCGGTGTCGAGGAACAGCATCATCATATTTGACTGTTGACTGCGATTGAGATCGGCGAAAACAGATTCTACTACGACATAGACTCACCTCACTATCAAGACAAAATAAAAGACCATCGTGTTGTGAATGACCCCTATTTCGGCCTCTTCCGTGCAGCTTGCAGAGAGTCAGGATGGTCAGAAACATTGCATTTTTATGCAGCGAGTGCAGCCCTTGGTGTTGGAATTCGGTCCTATTGTCCGCCACAGTCAAATCCAACATTGTCTGACAGTCTTTCTCGGAAAGTTTACGGACGCGCAGTGAGAACGGCGAGGTCTCCATCCATCGAAATCATGTGGAGCAGAACCAACTTCAACACAAACGACAAGTTCTACATATTATGTTATAAACGTTTTGTTGCATGTTTTGAATTCAATAAACTATGAAAAATATCAAATTCTCCTATCTAACGCACCCATGCCCAATCAGTTATCCTCCAATTAATATCTGTCCACGAAGCCAGTAAGATAATCATGTTTTGAATTCAATAAACTATGAAAAATATCAAATTCTCCTATCTAACGCACCCGTACCCAATCAGTTATCCTCCAATTAATATCTGTCCACGAAGCCAGTAAGATAATCCTCTTACTTTCCGGATCAGAAATCACGTAATTTTAGTTAGGCTTCATGATCGTCTAAGTATCACTAAGCAAACAAACCCATCAGATTTCGGAAATTAATTATAAAAAACAAAATGCAAAGTAACATCTAACATGATCATTTAGTGGTATCAATCCATTTTATCAGTCAATAAATCATGTAGACCTACTATATATTGCATTACTGCGGGGACCTATGCGAATTGAGTGACCTACAGGGACCTACGCAAATCTAGGGACCTACTGCATAACGCGTCACCGTTCCAACACTGTTACACACTTGATCAGGCCAGTATAACACAGGTATTTGTTTGACCATTCTTTATCAGATTATTGAATAATGGGTATAATTGGATACTAATTTCCTTTTCAAAAACAACCACATCCCTCTTACATTTGGTATAACACAACTATGCTTTCTCAAACATCTATTACTTATATGTAAAGTCAGGTACCTCATAGTTTGTGGTTACTTAAAAAAACAGTATCAAATTGTAAAAAACTATGTACATATGTCATATCTTAGTTTAACGTTATGTAGACTATGATTTGAAGAGAAATACTCATGTATATGTGGTATACACTTTAATGTATATTAATTTTCTCTCCCACTGGGACTCCTGAATATTTTGTAATAAGATAGTGAGTGGACAAACAAGCCTGTGTTCATTATGACCATAATTATGACCTTTCATCAGTGTTATATTTATATCACGATGCCTAAGATAAGGTGAAATATATGCATCTATCATGCTATGGGGGTGGGTTACATAAATAGTTTAAATGTCATCCAGAGATTTGATTTTGTGGATTTTTCCCTTCTTGGTTTTAACAAACACTTTTCCACCATTGGACCAGGCATCTTCCACGGTTGGTGTGGCTTTAGCATTCATTACTAGAGAGTGATTAATGGCAGTAAGGTTCTCACGAATGACGATGCCAGATCCTTTCAACATTTTCCTTTGCTTCACGATCTTTGATTTTGTCTTTCTTAAAGCAAATTTGCAAATGACTGCCCTCGGTTTGTCCCTTTGGAATTCACCAAGTCGATGTCATTCTCTTCCAACTCCAGTTGTAGTTTATCATTGAGGGTGTCTAAAACTAATTTCTCAGTCTCATCTGATGTTTCATTTGCAGATCTGTCGGTGATTCTGGTTATTCTTACACTGTCTTACGCTCCAAATTATTATTTTTAGTTTGACAGTCATTCAATCTTGAGCCAACATCATCTTCATCGAGGTGCGCCCATCTTTTTTGAAAGAGGTGCATATCTTGTCTCTCTGAAAATATCCATCTACGCCCCGAAATGCTGGATGCTCTTGTTTTGGTGGATCGACTGATTCAAATTCACATTTAAATAAAGGGCCCATGGCTACTGCAGGTACAGCTTTCTTCTGACATCTAGCTGACTGTCGAGATATTTTTGAAGTCGCAGAAGCTTTAGAAGACACATTGGGAGGCACAGACGACGTGTGTACCACGTGTGTGCTGACTTTTGTGTTCTTCCTGTTTTTTACCGAAAATCCAGAGCTTTCTTTCTATCTCCTACCGAAAAGTCTCAACCTCATTTCCCTTCCTTTAACTTGGACTTGGGATTCTTTTTCTGAGGAAGCAATGACTTCCTTTGCTCCTCGGTCAGTTTATTGAGTATTGCTACTATTACTCTACAATCTATGAAGCATGCACTTGAATTTATATAAGGCAACAACTTATCCTAGCCTAAATGTCCATCAGTACCACCACTAGTGGATACGATACTTGGAATATACCTCTGATATCAACGATAACCCTTTTGTATTGGCTGGAACACAATGTAATATTTAGTTTTGCTTCAATTGTACACACTGATGATATTACCTGTGGTGACACATGCATTTGTGATGACACAACCATAACACCAGGAAACATCACAGCATTGGTATCACTCATTGCAGAAATCAATTGAGTATGACCACTAAATGCTACACATTCAGCAACTGGTGTTGTAGCACAAGCATGTGTCCCCACCCCTGACTGTACAACTGTACGACGTTCACCTCACCAACCTGTCCAGATGGGCTATTTGAACTCGAGAACGGCGTCCATGTCTCAGTCAACTTTGAATATGTGGTTGCCATGGCAACTGGTCACTTACTATCACTTGTTAACACATCAGATGCCCCTCTCGCAGTTGCATTATCGACAAAATTCGACAAACATACCTGTTCTTGCCAGGTTTTCTGGGTTCCTGGTACCTTGTTTGATACAGGAAGGTCATCTCTGTCATCGTCACTTAAATATGTCACGTCGATAGACACCTATGTCATTTCTGCTTCTCTGATTCTCACCCTACTAGAATTTTCTTCCAAGGTCACCTGGGGTCCCATCAATTTATCACACTTTGCTGGGAGAACGTATCAGATGCTAAAACCCACTGGCATTTTATCCCTTTGTCCTGACATGACTCTTTTTGATCACATGAGTCTTGTTTTAACGCCATTGACCATTCTTTTAAGAATACCTGTGGGCATTCTTTAAGAATACCCGTGGGCATTATGCAAGGGTTATTTGATGCTACTCCCATCATGAGTCGAGAAAATAGAATAAAACTATACATAAAACGACTGTCGTAACAGGGACTCTGGCATTGATATAGGGGTGGGGGGAATTTGTCGGAATTTAGGCAAATTTCTTACATTCCGTCAAAACTTTCGACCGGAATTTTCCGATCTTAGAGTCAGTTTGGAAATTTCCAACACTTGAAAAAATCTTTAGGCCAGTCAAATTAAAATGTTTAAATGTTCTCCCACCTCACTGATCATTGGCCAGTCAAAACCTGCCATACATATATATGGTAGATAATGTGGTCGAAAAATTAGACATGCTCATAAAAAAGCAGAAATTTCTCGCCTCTACATTCGCCACATTAAACTTATGAGGTATATCTATGTGAATTCAAACTCTCCCGAAGCACTGCTACAACTGCTGCAGCGCTGCATTGAACAAAAATGGGTACCGATATTTGTAAAACATGCTTCCTTTCTATCTGTTAAAAATCGAAGTGAAAAAAGTGGATTCAAAACCCCTCAATGCACTGCTGCAACCGTTACAGCGCTACATTGAAAAAAAAAATTGACACAATTTAGGTGAAACATGCTTCATTTCTACCTGATAAAAATCGTAGTCAAAAAGTGGATTCAAAATCCCCCAAAGCACTGCTGCAACCGCTACAGCTCTACATTGAAAAAAATGGGACGCGATATGGGTGTAACATGCTTCATTTCTACCTGTTAAAAATCTAAGTCAAAAAGTGGATCCAAACTCCCCAAAAGCACTGCTGCAACCGCTACCGTGCTACATTGAACAAAATTGGGATGCGATATTTGTAAAACATGCTTCATTTCTACCTGTTAAAAATCTAGTTCAAAAATTGGATTCAAAACCCCCCCAAAGCACTGCTGCAACCACTACAGTGCTACATTGAGAAAAAATGGGATGCGATATGGGTGAAACATGCTTCATTTGTACCTGTTAAAAATTGGATTCAAAATCCCCAAAGCACTGCTACAACCGCTACAGCGCTACATTAAAAAAAAATGGGATGCGATATGGGTGAAACATGCTTCATTTCTACCTGTTAAAAATCTAAGTCAAAAAGTGGATTCAAAATCCCCCAAAGCACTGCTCCAACCGCTACCGTGCTACATTGAAAAAATGGGACACGATATTTGTAAAACATGCTTCATTTCTACCTTAAATATCTAAGTCAAAAGGTGGATTCAAAATCCCCCAAAGCACTGCTGCAACCGCTACCGTGCTACATTGAAAAAAAATGGGATGCGATATTTGTAAAACATGCTTCATCGCTACCTGTTAAAAATCTGAGTCAAAAAGTGGATTAAAAAGCCCCCAAAGCACTGCTGCAATCGCTACAGCACTACATTGAAAAAAATATCAATATATGATCACTGAGCATTGATGGGTGGGTTCCTCGACTCGAATCAAATATTTTTTACCCTTGAAGCCAAAGAAATAGTAATTTTATTATGCATCTTTAACAATACGGAAATATTTGTATCAATTGAATGTATAGCACATAGAAAAGAGAATGGCAATCACAACGATATTTATGTCATTGAAAAATAATCGTTATAAAAGTTATGACGCAATTGGGCACTGACGACTAGTCCACCAAAGTAGACTAATCGGATTAAGAGATTTTAATATTTGGACATTTATGACTCTCTTAATTTAAAGCCTTCCCTGTGGGTATTGGTGTTAAATTAGTCACATCCACTAAAACCGCCATAAACAGAAAAAATATTATATAATAGACAGATGTTGTTCTTATATCAATCATAAATATCGCGTATATTGCATGTTATTGTCACATTTGTATCCTTGGTTATGGAAACAAACATCAAAAACGTTATGTTACGATTGCTTACAAACAAACACTTGGAACTACCATATCGTCCAATGAAAATGTTCTGTTGCACTGTGGAATGCGTAGATAAAATTTATTGGCGCAATCAACTATCGCATTCAAATCACATGAAATTTTATTTTACTTGATCCATCCAAATCAAGCTAATCCACTTTACTTCATGATTGGGAAATGATCAGACAGAAAACTTGTACATAATATAATATTACTCTTGCAATGAGATGAATATTTTTAAATCCAGTTAGTATTTTCTCCTAACCTATATATGGTCATACATACCAAATAATGAATATTACTATGAGTCGTATTGTAAGTTGTAGGTACACCAAATTAGGGGTTTTTCAACCGTTATATAAAGCGTGCGAATCTAAATAAGGTAATGGCGCAATATCGGTACTGCTTTATAAACAATCTACTGCGCGTTTTGCGAGAACCTAAATAATAGTCGGCCTGTATTTTCGTGGACACAAAACGTGTTTTGTGAATAATATCGCATTCATATCATCATTATGCTATACTATTAGTATATAATTCTTAAGGAAATTATCATAATTTTATAATGTTATTTCTAAATTATAACCTACAACAAAGTCTGCCCATCCCTTTAAGATTCAATCCTTATATTAAAGGATTACACAGGTGTAGCTTTTCTCTGTCATTATCAATGCCGCTAATCAACTGAGCACATTGCCGAAAAGATTTTTGTGGTAGGCCGCCCGTAACTGAAGTTATGCCTATTCATGTGATTGAATATTCCACTATGGATTATGCAGTCTGAATCGTTAATATTCCCTCATGTGATGACACATGATGCCCTCATGTGATGACACATGAGCAGTGTTCGCGCTGTCGGTAGCCAAATTAGCCAATGGCTAATCTTTTTCGAATTTGGCTAATAAAAATTTCATTTGGCTAAACTTTTGGCTAAACTTTTTTTGACCCCAAATGGAGACTGAAAGCATGAATTTTTGGCAAGTGGGTTTTCAATTCTGTGATGTGAACGATCTAGTCCGAAAACATTGTAAGTGGGAATATATCGCTGACTGTACAAAAGGAAACCCGATCGCGGACAGTACAAAGGGAAACCCGTCACTCTGCACGAAACAGCAAAATATCATTATTTTACATTTAATCCGCTAATCCCCCATTGTCTGTCTGGTCACTCACGGGACTCCTGCACAATGCATGTTTATGATGACATTGTATTTATGACGGTCAAGGTTTATGAGCACCAAGTGTAAGACAATAGCTTAATCAGCCAAATGTGAATCACGACAGATATTTTATGGCTATTTGTCGTCAATACCGATACATTCAAAATAATATGCATGCTTTTATGACAGATTGCAATTTGATAATGGCGTAACAATATTAAGTTATTAGTTTCCAGATGTCACTTAAATATTTTCGCAAGGATAATTAATATTTAATGATTTTTAAAAAGATATTGATATAAAACAAAAAATTAATGACATTAAGGAGGACAATCCCGGGTTACCCCCCCCCCCCCCCCCCCCCCCCCCCCCCCCCCCCCCCCAAATCACTCTTCCACATAAAGATTAATTAATAATTTTTTAATAAATGATATATATCAAAATATTTCTAGTTCATCAAAATTAGTTAAATTATTGTTTATTTTACCTGTGTCTGTTAGATTTGACGTTTTAGTCATTAATTGTGAACCGACCAGAAAACGATGATTTAATTTGGCCATAGTTTTTTTTAATTTGGCTAAAAAACATTTGGCTAAAGTTTTTTTCATTTGGCTAATAAAATTTTCATTTGGCTAAACTTTTGGCTAAAGTTTTTTTCGGTCCAGCGCGAACACTGCACATGAGGGACTACTAGTGACGCACAGTGTTAAACTGGTAAGGTTGTCAAAATAAAATTGGATTTTATCTACTGATTGAATATACAGAAACGGACCTTCTTATTATGGTGGTTCTCCTTGAAATGACAAGTTATATCATAAGAAATAACTCTTTTTTCAATTAAGGTTATAATTGGTATTAGTCACATATTTTCCATTAAATGTCTAGATTTACAGCATACTATATGGATCATATAAATTTCCATATATTTGACAAAAACGTGAGATTTACGGACATGTAATTTCCACAGAAATGTGAAAGAATTGCCAGGAAATAGGGGACTTTTTGGACATGAATTTTCTAAATCTGCATACGACGGACCAAACTATTTTCGACCCATCCTATCCTAGGTTCTACAGACCTACATTTTAAGGATACTCAATGCGATTCGATAGTCCCCATATAATCAGATTCCAACAACAACAGCAACATTTTTAGAAACGCCGCTTCAGTTATCAGTATTGATTAATTGCCCAAAGATAATGCTAACCACTGTCAACTATAGTATAAAATTGCCCGAAACGTGTTATTTATCAACATGAAATTTGGCTTTATTATCAACATATTATTTATTATCCTCTTGATTTGGGAGTTATCCCTCTTCATCCGCAATTTGGTCGGCTTGTCGACTGTTTACTGGGCCACTAATAATTCTCGATGGTGAAAAATTATAGATCGATAAATCAATATGTAATAACTCTGAGCTTTGATAGGTGGGTTCCTCGACTCGAATCAAATATTTTTTACCCCAGAATCCAAATAAATGGTAATTGAGGGGGTGCTTAATCAGATTATGCAACTTTAACCCTAGCATAAATCCTGGTTGGTTATGTTCAAATTTTCGCTTTTATTTTCAAAATGTGATGCGTTCGATACGATTTCCCGGAGTTTCCGGTGAGAATACATTCCGGCCAGAAATTCACACTAAAGCGCCGGTTTCCACTAGGAAACAAGACGGGAGCGATACTTTGCGCCAGGGAAATTGAAGTTGCGGGCGCAAAAGCGCCCGCTTCATGAAGAGGACTGACGAGGTGTTCGGGTCTCGATAACTCTTACCGACTGGCAATATATTCCGATGATTGTGCGATTTTCTGTAAACCGAACACCTCTCTAAACCGAACAGAAGGGCCAATCCGAAGGGTGTTTGGTTTAGAGAGGTTTTACTGTACCAGCCCCATGTGATGTGTACCATAAAGACTATTGTAACAAGTGATAGATGGGTTTGGATGCCCTATTTCCAACTTTTGGCTAACTCTCTGTCTTGGCCCGAGTCAATTTGAGTTTTTAAGGGGAATGCTGCATATTAATTTTTATTTGCCCTTCAACACAAATGAATTGCACTTCAATTACACTTCCGACGGTCTTGGACCAAATTGCGGATGAAGATGGATAACTCTAAAATGAAGTGGCTTTGGCATCAGATATATTGACAATCCGGCCATATTTTGTTGAACAAAATGTTGAGAAATAACACGATTTGGACAATTTTATACTATAGTTGACTTGAGCATTATTTTTGGGCAAATAATTGATTCTGATAACTGAAATGGCATTTAAAAAGATGTTGTTGGATTCTGATGATATGGGGACCATTGAATTGGATTGAGTACCTTTAACCCTTTCAGTGCCAGGGGCCGATCTCATCGGCCCTAATTTACGGTCTGTAAAATCGGCCCTAAAAAAATAAAAAACATTTTTTTGGTTTTAGATTTTTTTTAAAATTATTAAAATTGTAAAAAATTGTAAAAAATAATAACAAATGATGAAAAATTGTTAGGCCAATGCATTCTCTTATATATGTGAGGCAACACGCATATATAAGAGAATGCATTGGCACAGGGTATATGGGTTGATACAAAAATCGGACCTGGCACTCAAAGGGTTAAACCTTCAATGCACAATGGAACAAATAATCTATTCATTGAACAATCATTTCTATTTTAGCATAGTTCAACAAGATTACAAGAAGCAAGATGCAATGAAGTTTGGTACCACATCATACTTGGGAATAATTTCCAAACAAGACAAAATGTCTTCCAAAACTAAATGCAATGGAGAACAGAACGGATATAAAAAGGACAAGTCTATAGGAAATGGCTATAAGGTTTGAGATGACATTATGCATGTACTTAAACATTAATACACAAACTTGTATTCACAAATATCATAAAATGGTATTGTGGAATCATACTGCGAACGCAGTTCTACTCAAAGAATACAGTGAAGTAATTCAATTGGTAGCTCCCTCCAATGGATTTTTGGCCAAGTTGTAGGAGAGAATTAAAAAAATTGTGGTCCTTGGTTGGTTAATAGTAGTTTTGATGTTTAAACATATAAAATACATGCAATCACTCCTCTTGAAATTTCAGACTCCAAACAAAATATTGGCACATTGTAAATATTTTTTTCATGCAATTCTGACTCAATTATAAATAAAAAATTTAAAGGTAATTTCCATGCTTTACGATATGATTTTTTTCATGCAGAAATTATTCGTAGATGCAAATCCTGGTGATCATGTACTCATTTACCACAATTTGTGGATACTCAGGGTGGCAGGCCATTATATGTTAACACTGAGGCCTATGGGAAATAATTACTTCACTGTAACCCAAAATAAGCCTGAATTGGTCAAGATTCTCCAGTTCTAGTGTCAAAACATTTAGTGGTTTTTCAGATGTCGACTAGTTGCCAGCAGAAATCAACCACAAGTTGACTAGTTGAACCTCATCACCCGATTTTCCATTTAGAAACATGTTTTACACGTGAACGTCTTTTGGGATGTAATTGTTAGCTCAACTTGACAAAGTCAAGTTTTAGCTATATCAATGGGTTGGTGTCCATCGTCCATGATTCATCAAGTTTCCTTTTGCACACCTTGTATGTCACATCTCTAATCCGATTGTCACCAAGCTTCATATTTCGTGGTGACCTCTAGATCACATCGACATCTAGAGTCGAAAATTTCCCCTTCGATTTTCAGAAATTTGTTAAAAAAAACAAGACCGCCAGCAGCCAACTTGGATTTTTAATATGAATCCATCAGCACACCCTGCAGCCCGCATTTATTGGAGAATTGTTTTGAAAATTTACAAGCATGTTTAAGACAGTGCTGAAATGTATATCTGGATATCCAGTTAACAACTGGTTACTGTTGGAAGTAAGGTCAACCTGTTAACCGCTATGTAATACACACGATGCCAACGACAAAATCTAACATATTCAAGTCGTTAATCAGTGCTAGACTGCCAACAGTAGATTTTAAACATGAGTACTTTATCCATTTTGCCACAAACTTTATCACTCAAGGGGGTATACAGTCGACATTAAACATATTCAACGTCAGAGATAAAAAGTCTTTCATGAATTGAAAGTTACATAGTCTGGCTTTGGAGGCTCAACTTTGATGTTCTGACGTCCTGAGTGCACTGAGTCGTCGACAAAGAGCAATGCAATCGTTTCCAATGCAGTACAACCTTGTCTTTTGACAACTGCCTTGACATGCAAGATATGGTGTCATCAACTTCATATGAACTCGCAGCGAAGTGGTGTTTCGGACTTCGGACTCGTTTGAAGCCTTTTTATAATGAATAAGTTCTTTCATTATTTTTAATTTTAAGTCAAATAGAGGCTGATGTGTTAATTATCATTTGTTAAAGTTACTCAATCCGATCAGACACTCCTAAATTACTATTTCTTTGGCTCGGGGGTAAAAAATATTTGATTTGAGTTGAGGAACCCACCCATCAAAGCTCAGAGTGATTAGATATCGATGTTTGAAGTATACGATTTCTATTGTTTGTGGGACAGAACTTGCCGGTCAAACGGACGTTCTTGCAGATAAAGATGGATAACTCTAAAATAAAGTGATTATTATTACCACTTGATTTTAGAGTTATCCATCTTTATCTGCAAGACCGTCCGTTTGACCGGCAAGTTCTGTTCCACAAACAATAGAAATCGTAAACTTTAAATCTAATAACTCTGAGCTTTGATGGGTGGGTTTACCCCCGAAGCCAAAGAAATAGTCATTTAGGAGCGTCTGATCGGATTGAGTACCTTTAACATTCTTGAATCTTAAAAATTGTGTTTAACTGTCGTCAGTCATACAGTTAATTGACTAGATTATGGCGAGATCTTTGCAGAGTTTATGGTGTAAACAATGAGTGTAAAGTCTGCAGTTGAAAACCGCGGATATCCGATTACTTCTCGTGGTTAACCGGCTACAAAAATAGATCACCCGTTTCAGCATTAGTTCAGGATCACCTCTAGATGGGCGCTATTGAATTTGAATGATTTTCGTTGAAAAACATGGCCACATGCAGCCGTATTACTGTACTTCGTATGCCCTGATGCCAACATTTTTTATCCAATTAGGGCAATTGATCCCCTCAAACTTGATATGGCTCTTCGGTTTGAACTCTGGTATTACTTAAAACATTTAAACTTTCTTCACTCCTTATCGCTCCATTGACTGTAATCTATGACATTATCCCCTCTCCAAGTTGAGCTACAGTGTCATTTTTATTTTGCATTATCCTGATTGGTTCATGTAGTCCAATTTTCCTGGATATAAACCAGCCAGAGAAATCGGTATGGATTAGGCTTGTTTACATCCAATCAGAGTCCCTATACCTTTCTATAACAGACTTTATGCCCAGTTCCAATGGCAGGATTTCTCGACAATTTTAATCAATTTTACCCAACAAATCAATACATGATGCTCTATATATTGGAAAGAGTGACATCTTAGGCTCATAATGATGTATTATAATCTAACTTTCATGTTACGCAAAGAATACATGTATGCGATGTGATTAGGAGCAACCTATGTTTGTTTACTGTTATTGGCTATTTAAATGTAAGTGGCCACATATTACTTGTTAGTTAAGTCTTACACTGGACATCTGATGATGTATAAATGTAGTTTCTAATTTACCGGGTACATGATCAGTTTATTTCAATCGACGACCATGTGTACTCGTGTTTACATTTACCAGAGGTTGGTGAGGTCAAATGAGTTTGTTTTCTTTTGAAATTATGTGAACATTGTGATAAAATATATTTTTCACATTAAATTAGTGCTTTCAATTGACAACTCATGTGGCGCTCAGAACAAATATCTTATCTTCTCTGGAATAAATTGGTTTACAGTCACAAGTCGACATTCATAATCTAGATGAATTGAGTAGTTGGGCGTTCGCGCCCGGGATAGCCAAAAAGATCAAGTAACCTTCTCCTTCACCCCAACTGTAATAAAAAATGTTCATCTCTTCCATTTTATGGACAATGAACTCCCACGGAGACCTCTAACAGAGAACTAGTTCACTTATAAACGCGCCCACAAAACAAACATTTGCATAGAGCTTATGAACCCCATGTAATTCATTTCCTTGTTGGTAGACGCGTGCTACTCATTTGCTTTTAAGGGGGCATCTGTCACATTGAAACAGCACGGGCTACAGGAGTGTTCGTCTGAACATCATGAAATTTGTCGTGGATGTTAATATTGACATGTAGATGGGAACGAGTCATTTTGCGGTCATTCGGCCATAAAACATGGCCGCTGGCAGCCATCTTGGATTTTACTCTATGTATGACTAAATCCTTTAGCATGGGCTACAAGTCGCACTGTTGGTCAGGCCATTATGAAATTTCTCATGGCTGTTGTCATTGACATGTAGATGGGAAACAAGTCATTTTGGGGTCATTCGGCAAGAAATCATGGCCGCCAGTGGCCATATTGGGATTTCAAAATTCAATCCATTAGCACGGGCTACAGGCCGAACTGTTTGTCTGATCATCATGAAATTTCTTATGGATGTTAATATTCACATGTAGATGGGAACAAGTCATTTTTGGGTCATTCGGCCATAAAATTGGCTGCCGGCAGCCATCTTGGATATTACTCTTTGCATGATTAAATCCTTTGGCATGGGCTACAAGTCGTATCTTTGGTCGGATCATTATGAAATTTGTCATGGCTGTTGACTTTGACATGTAGATGGGAAAAAGTCATTTTGGCGTCAGTGGCCATCTTGGATTTCAAAATTCAATCCTTACCGGTATTAGCATGGGCTACAGGCCGGAGAGTTTGTCTGATCATCATGAAATTTGTCGTGGATGTTAATATTGACATGTGGATGGGAATGAGTCATTTTGCGGTCATTCAGCCATAAAACGTGGGTGCCGGCAGATATCTTGGATTTTACTCTTTGCAAGACTAATTCCTTTAGCACGGGCTACAGGTCATACCTTTGGTCGTATCATCATGAAATTTGTCGTGGTTTTGAAATTGTCATTTAGATGGGAACGAGTCATTTTGGGGTTATTCTGCCATAAAACATCTCTACTGGCAGCCATCTTGTATTTTACTCTTTGCATGACTAAATCCTTTGGCATGGGCTACAAGTCGTATCTTTGATTGGATCATTATGAAATTTGTCATGGCGGTTGACATTGACATGTAGTTGGGAAACGAGTCATTCTGGGGTAATTCAGCGAAAGAAATGGCCACCAGTGGCCATCTTGAATTTCAAAATTCAATCCATTAGCACGGGCTACAATGTCTGATCATCATGAAATTTGTCATGGATGTTATTAATATTGACATGTAGAAGGGAACGCATAATTTTGGGGTCATTCAGCCATAAAACACGGCTGCCGGCAGCCATCTTGGATTTTACTCTTTGCATGACAAATCATTTCTCATACCTGACAGTCCACTTCCCTCATCTGATCGTATCCAACTATTAGATGGGAACTATCAAATGTTTTCGAATTTCATTGGAAATCATAGCTGCCAGCGGCCGTCTTGGATTTTACTTTATATATATCTCTTCATGTTGATAATCTAGTATTAGACATTTCAACTTTCCGCTCCATTGACTGTAACACATGAAATTATTCCCTTTTTCCAAGTTGAGCTACAGTGTCATTGACACTTTCATTGAATTTGCAGAAGGACACAGGAAAGCATGAATTCTACGAAAGCTTTGAGGACATTTCTCTTTTGGATGCTGTGTTGATATGCTTTGGATTGGTCATTCTAGTGATTGTTGGGCACTGCCGAGATATGCTTAATTTCTTCAACTTGATCAACAGAAATTCACTTACAGAACCAGCAGAAGAGGTATGATAAAACATCTACAGTAATGCTGTAATTAATCAACTTCTTAACCACTGCAGAATTATGGGTAACTTTTCAGGATTTAGTCGGAAATATGGCCTGTTGCCATTCATCGGAAAGCTCTCCCCGAGAGCTTTCCGATGAATAGCAACAAGCCATATTTCCGACTAAATCCTGAAAAGTTACCCATAATTCTGCTGTGGTTAAGAAGTCGATTAATTACAGCATTACTGTACCATACTATTGACATGCTTTCAGAATGTGGTGAAGCCTTTGACAAATGTGGGAATTGGTTTTCCCACTCAAATTGATGTCTACGCTCAGGGAAGCTGGGACCAAGCTAAAGTTATATGATCAATGTGGGTACCGAGTAGGGCTGCAACGATATGCCTACCTCATGAGTTGATACATACATATCACAATTTTTTGCAATGATACAATACGTATCATAATACATTCCAGACTGAAAATTGGACCGATTTACAACTTTTGCCTACTTTGAAAATTTTGCATATTTTGTTGTTATCGGTTGTCCAATACCATCATTCTCAAAGGCATGAAAACCAAAGTGTTTCCATACGGGCAATTTAAATTTCGCCGATGGCACAATAATTTTTGGAGTTGCCCCACCTCCGACCGGCGGAGAACTTGCAATTTTATCATGGTCTGATAGTTCTGACATGTTATTGATTTTAAATTTCAAAATTCATAGAGACATCGACCCTCGTGATTGCAGAAGAACAAGAATTTTGATTGGATAACAGAACAGGAAACTACGGAATTATTGTGGTTACCGCCAATGAACAGGGTCCTCTCAGAGTTCTTGGGCATGCGTTTAGACTATAAAAATGTGGATCGAAAACGTACTGGAATAATTATGGAACGAACCTTGTATTGTATCGGCAGTAAACATTGTGATTTACCAAAACCGTGCTGAATCTAGTGGCCCTAGTAATGAGAACCAAGATTTGCTAACTTGAGTAAAAAAAATCCCATTTTGCGAACCTGGGTAAAAAAAATCCCGAAATCATTGGATAACGACCAATGCCTTTTCTAGTTTTCTAGTTGTTGATAAATATAGCATCACCAGAAATCCCCCAGGTAACCAGTGCCCAGCTGTACTGGAACATAGGAAAGCAGTACAGGTACTACCTCATCATGAGCTCATGACATCATATTCAAAATAGTTGTGGGTCTTACTGGAGCTGGTCACTCTCACCGTTTTTTGGTAAATGTGATAATGTTACCCAGGTTGGGAAAAATTGCACAGGTTAATCAAAGTCTCATCTTAACAGGATTTGAAATTTACTGAGAGAAGGTCATTTGTGGAATAATTTTGTCAGTTTAAGATCCATCTACTCAAGCAAGGGCATTAAGCAAGGGCATTTAAATAATCTCCTTCCTTTTCGGATCATCCTCAGGCCTAAAAAAAGAATATCTGTGTTTCCGCTAACGGGGTCTAAAAATGATGGGTCGGTTGGTAGGTTTTAATTTCCCCCCCCCCCCCCCCATGATTTTTTCGGGGGACTATAGAAACGGGCTCTGCCCGTCCATCCGTCCATTCGTCCGTCCGTGCTTTCATCTGACGTTTATTTGGCCAATTTTAAGAAAAATGGATAGTTGGGTGGCCAATTTCCGTTATGTGGCTAGCCACATAACAGCGTTGAGATCAACCCTCAAAAATTATCTATTTGGCCCTATCAACATATTTAATTTTTTGGTCACTCATTAGTTGGAAACAAAAAGTCAATAGATTTAGACATCCATGATCTATGTGGCTAGCCACCCAATCACTGACCTGTCAGTTTCTCCTATTCAACTGTCCTATTTGCTGTATACAAGTTTTTGGGTTTCAATCAGCTACTTCTGCCCTCAATCAGAAATTGTATCACTTTTAACTACTTGATAGCCACATAAAAGTTTATCCACTACTTGATAGCCGCATAAATTTTGTAGCCACATAAATATTTTAGCCACATAACTCTGTAGCCACATATCTCCCCAAATGTTGGTACGTCCGTCCGTCACACTTTTGAGTGCCTTCAAGGTGTAATCATCTCCTCCTACATATTTTATCGTAGAGATTTGAAACTTCATAATATTGTTGCCCATATATTGAAGATGTGCAACATGTATATAGATGATGGAAAAATTATTTTTTGACAGGGTTATTAATAGAGATGGGCGGTACTCTGTATTTACCGTGCGGTATCGGTATCAGCGTAATACCGATTTACCGCACCGATGCAAAACTAAAAATACTGTATTTTCGGTAATGAAATTATTCATGTGTTGCCAACATATGTGCGTCACATTGTCACCCGCGGCCGTGACATGCATGAATTGTATGACCGGTCAACCGTAAGCAACGAGAATTGGATAATTATGATAACTCTGTGTAACAAGTCGGTACTACATGTATTAGTCTATAATTGCAACATTGTTACATCAAGGGCACAGCTGCCCGACGGCATCTTTGATCTTTACGACATATTAATGACAATGTAACTAACATCATGAGGTATGACTACTCATAGCTGGAGCGTTATGTGTCAATTTCGGTATCCGTCCAAATGGAAAATGCGTGGGCAACTCGGTATCTGTGTCCCAAGTTGGATCGAAGCATGTGGAATCGAAGCACGTGTTATGGGGGGTCCCTGTGCACAACAAATTGAAAAACCCCACAGGTTACTTTATAATTAGGAGAATGAGGAGAATATGAACCACCCGTGGGTTTGGGCATCTGCAGTTCGGAAATTGTCATGGCCAGTTTGCCTATTTTCATGACATCGCGCGAACGTTCATAAATTTGTGAATTGTGATCACTGATTACTACTCACAATTCTATTCACTCATGGAAATGTTACGAAAATCAATTGACACGAACAAATATTGTAGTCATGCTCTTATTCTTTTCAAATCAGTGCGACGTCATGCGTGTAAATCATCAAAGAGATGTGTGAATATTACTTAATTGCGTAGGTCATTTTGTTGCCTAATTTAGGTATTGTCATGAATGTAGTAAATCCGTGGACCGTGGTCATATATACATGTATATTGTTCAGCTAAAAACTTGAATTACAATAATTTACCAGGAATATCTGCTTTGATCTTATAATTTAATAGCAATACCGATTACCGTACCGATACCGAGGTAAATCGACGAAAATTTACCGATACCAATACCGATACCGAGATTGAAATTTCAATACCGCCCATCTCTAGTTATTAACCCTTTAATAATATCGACTTAGAAAATTTCAACATTTTTTAGAATTTTCTGTATGAGGGTACCTTCATGGTGTAATCAACTCCTCCTACAGTTTTGATCGTAGATATTTGAAACTTCAGAGAATTGTTACCCACATATTGGAGATGTGCAATATGTATATATATGATGGAAAAATTATTTTTAACGGAGTTATTAACCCTTTTCGACTTAGAAAATTTCAACATTTTTTATAATTTTCTGTATGAGGGTACCTTCATGGTGTAATAAACTCCTCCTACAGTTTTGATTGTAGATATTTGAAACTTTAAAGTATTTTTACCCACATATTGGAGATGTGCAACATGTATATAGATGACAGAGTTATTATTAACCATTTAACAATGTGGCATCAACTTGCCACGTTGTCGGGGGACACTGTGGTCGGCTGACCTTTTATTTAGCCTCTTTTTACAAGGAGTTGTTTTTTTTGTATGATCAAATTTAACAAATAAATTTAACTATATAGAGTTAACAGGAGGATAAATTTTTTAATGGAGAATTCCATTTCTATACAATAAGCATGTGCAATAGCTAGAGAATGACAAATGTTCCAGATTGAAGATTGCTTGGCTTGGAATATGTTTAATAACATGTTTGTTAGTCTGTTTTAAATTTTATTTTCATTTTCAGAGGTAGGTCAGGAGAAAATATATGTGTAATGAATTTATGGGTACCGGTATATCATTCACTGGATAACTCATATTCTCATCCTCACATTTATGTGTGGATGAGAGGAATTCTCCGAAATAGAGAGGGAAGAAATCAGAGGGAGTGAAAATGTTAACATAACATATTACTGGTAATAGGTCGTTGTGTGTTCCCAATACCAAGGTGTCTATTGATTGAGGTCAATCAAGCCTGCAAATAGCGTGTCTGTCATTTGCAGAATGAGGTCCCCAGAGGGTGAATTTAGTGATGCTATCCCGCATAGCGGGCTAGCATCACCAAATTCACCCTCTGGAGACCTCATTCTGCTTGGGCCTCATCTTCTGGGAAGTATCTATAGTATCAATTTAACATTGTTTTTAGTTACTTTCGTTTCTAGGAAGTTTCTATATCCCCTAATTTGCAGAAGATAAAATTTATAATTGAGGTGCCCAATGGGTGAACATCAACTTCAACTGGGGAACTTCAATCTGATCCTAGGTCTGCCATAGCAGTTGACGGCCTTAGCAGAATGAGGTCCCCAGAGGGTGAATTTAGTAATGCTAGCCCGCTATACGGGATAGCATCACTAAATTCACCCTCTGGGGACCTCATTCTGCAAATGACAGACACGCTATTTGCAGGCTTGAGGTCAATTGATAATGGTGCTGACCTGAGTCAGTGCATGCTGTGACCATATGATGTGGGAAATGAGTCCCTTTTTACTGGGAACTTATTGAGTGAAGATCAAAATTTCAACATTTGGTCTCTCCTTCATAAATTTGATATGGCTTCCGATAAATCACAGGCACCAACTAAGTGTACTCTCCTTTCTACCCTTGCCTTCAACCTGGATATGAGAGACGACAATTTACTCGATCTTTTTGGTGATATGGACTCCGATAGTTTTCATGGTTTTGCTCAGCCAGTCATGCACCCACCACTGTGATGAAAACCACTGATTCCACACACACAAAAGCCTCATCGGCTCCGCCAATGAAAAAGACACCCAAAAAGAGGACTGGTGTATCTAAATCAAAGAAATCTATCCCATCTGCCTCAGCCACGCTAGCGACGGCTTCATCTCCAACATCTGATCAATTGAATTTTATTTTGCAAAAACTGGATGCCATAAATGCACGATTAGATCGGCTCAATGCTGTACCTCAAGTTTCACCCTCTCACAACCAAGACGATCTACCAGTCTATTCTTTCCCTGCTTTTCCAGACGATGTCGACATGGACCCGGGAGAAATCAATTCTGTCAAAAAAAATCATCTTGGGATTCTGGATTCGACTTTTGGTGAACAATTCATCAACTAATTGACAAATCTTTTCAACCCTACATTTGAGAAGATGCAGACCGAGTTCGATTTTGATTTTTGATGGGAGTTATGCTCCTTTTTTAAACTTAGAAATTGCAGTTTTTGGGTTGTCCAGATGATAACTTGAGCAATGTTCAACAAAATTCCTGGATATTTGGTACGTGGTTCACATTTGAGTAGACGCAGGCCAAGTTTGATTTTTATTCGACTTAGAAATAATAATAGTTGTGCTGTCTAAGCGATATTGAAATTGACTGTAATTAATTACTATTTCTCAAGTAATTAAGCCATTTCTCAAGTAATTGAAAGTTAATAATTACTTTGATAAATAGGCATGTAATTTATAGAGGAATTCTATACGAAATATATTAACCGAGTGTACTAAGAATTTAGTGGACGAGGTTAATAAATTTTGTATAGAATTGCAACGAATTTGAGAACAATTTTATCACATAATCACATTTTAGCAATGAAAATTAGGGTTGCCACGACTATGAGTTTTCATAATCGACCGTTATAATCGACGGTTAGTCGATTAATCGTTCATATATGCGCCCTATATTACACCCTTGGTAAACAAGTGATAAATGCGAAATTACAATGACTACTTTACATCCAGTTTTAACACAGTTATAAACTAAGGCTTGTCATTCTGAGGCCCCTGCCCGTCATCGGCCACCTAAACTAAAATTTGCGAAGTCGTTAAACGCCCTCCTCATACTTATTGCAGAGAATCCCATTGTGTATCGATTACGTCACCTGACATATATAGAGCACTTAGCCTATTTCGCGGGCTTTGGTGTGTGCGTACGCTGCTTGTTAATTACAAATTAATAGTTTATATACATTACCACGTTGGAGAATGTAATGTATGTAGTCTAATAAGTGATGACCCAAACTTGTTACTGATTAACTGTCTGGTAACTTTGAACAGTTTACAGTATGAAATTTGAAAAAATGAAACATAGATGCAGTCCGATGCACGTCCATTTTGGCTATAATGATCGCTAATTACCGATCCGTAGGAACATAAATTCACAGTTAAACATAATTTATAACCGTTGGCCCAACACGACTGTGAGAACATGCCGCACACCGAATTCTTTGACGATGACTGCCAAACGTCGGCTGCAACATCAAAGACAAATGCAGCTGCACCAGAAGTGGCGAGAGAACAGGCTGCCGGGTAGTAAACTGTGCTACATACACTGTTAACTGTTAATTCCAGGCATGGCATTTGTGCATATTACTGCTTACGTACACAACCATATGCACCCCCGCCCTTGGGCGATTAGTCGAAGAAAGTAAATAACCGTTGACTATCGCACCTGTCGTAGGTTAGTCGATTAATCATATAATCGTGGCAAGCCTAAGGAAAATAGATCTCGGGTGGGGGTGGGGGGTGTTTTACTAAAAATATGAGGCCTGGTCTAATTATGTGATAAAATTACTTTTTGAATTACATTCATTAACTTTCCAAAATGATCATGATTATCATTTAAAGAGGACATAATAAGCCATTTACATCTATTGGTGAAGTTTCATCATGCAGTTGTGCACCAAAATATTGGAAATAGACCATGTTTCATGTGTATTTATTTCAGAAAATTATATTTTTAATTTTCTTGCTGATTATTTGACACCTTATACTCATTGTAAGCTTACATTTCTTTCAGGGCTTTACTCCCTTGTTTTACAGCTGGGAGAGTTTTTATACTAGGCACATGTATCGTCGAGCAGCAGACTGTATGAGTCGGCCTGTCGGCAGCTGTCCGGGTGCTGAAATAGAGATGCTGGAGAGGGTTTCTCAAGATCATGGGTGGACTTTTCAGTAAGTTCCACTTAGGCCACACAATATTGCAGTTAGCTGGCCGATCTTTTTAATATGCATGGTATATTGTATGGCTTTTTATTAGGCCACTATTTTTATGTATAGCCATACCATGTATGATGCACATAATGCCGGCATCTGAATCAACCGCCCGTCTGTCTGTTCAATCTCAACAGAGCTACATTGTGGGGTATGCAGTCAAGAATAAGGTACATGTTGGCGTGATTATGAATAGTGGGGGTGCAGCCCAGAATTAAATTTTTCATTTCTGTTATATTAAGTATAGTGTGGTTTTAAAGCATCATGTGGTGTCTGGGCAAAAATAAGTTTTTCAGCCCACAAGAAAGATTAGACATATTGTCCAAACTTGTCCATCATGATTGCATGAGATTTCATCAATGTTCCTATGAATTGGCTGCTGCTGTTATTTTTCAGAAAGCTAGGGAATTCCACTCACACGTATATGCACCACCACTATTTATTCATTTGGATATCACTGTTAACATGACTTTAAGTCATTGATTTGCTACCCACAATGCTCAATTGTACTGACTGGGATGCAGCCTATATTGTAGCTATGGTGGGTACATCTGTAGACATATGCTATGTGTCACGATAACGCAAGTATCAAAGTATTTTTTGTCAGATTGTGTTCATATTTTATGTGCAAGTTTCTGTATAGTTTTTATTATTGATTGGTTTAGAAAAGAATTAACCCATCACACACATGCTATCCAATGCAATTAGTCAAATACCTTTCTTCTGATCTGCTTCATATTTCTTACCTAGGTTTTTGTTAGCAGCCTCTTCATCTGTATGAATTTTGGTATTGATTAATTAACCATTTTACTCTTAAACCAGATTTATAATGACCACTCTATAATACACATATTTAAGCTTGGGATGACCTCTAGATGGGAGCCTCCTATTTTGACCAAATTCCTTGAAAAACATGGCTGCCAGTGGCCATCTTGGAATTTATTCTTTGTATGATTAAATCATTTGGCGCACACTACAGACCACATCCCTCATCCGATCATCACCAAACTTCATATGGATCTTCGGGGTGACCTCTAGTTTACTTTCCTTCTTTATCATTCTATTCATTGCTCAGCAAAAAATTAACTCCTTCCCAAGTTAACCTAAGTGTCATTGACACTTTCATTTGACTCAGAATTTACGAATGCTGCGATATTTAAACTCAAACATTTTTATCTGATCAAAACCAAATTTTGTATGTGAGTTCATCAGCCCAAAATACAGATCAACTTTCGAATACGGGCTTGATCCGATTATTTTTACTGGAGTCATGGCCCTTTTTCAACATAGAATTATCCAGATTTGAGGATTCCTGATAACAGGCTTGCCACTGAGAGATGTAAGACAATTTTATCTCATGGAGACTTATCTGAATTATTGAAATTAATCTATTTTTAGATGTCATGTATGAGAAATTGCTTTTACTCCAGTGTTTACTCATATTTTTTTATATGTTTATTGAAGACTCCAGCTACCTGTGGAAAAATGAAACAAGGATTAGTAAATATATACAAAGATTAGTAAACATATCTAAAAATGTATTATAATGTGTAAATGATTTCCTTATTAATATACTTGGTAGGGGCAGAATTGCTATATTGAAGACTTATTTATAATTTGTTCAATAGGGTCATGGTTGAGTCAATTTTAGGGGCCACCGAGGGGTCAGAAGATTAACATTGAATGGGGTCTTCATGGATTTCATCTCAAGAACAGAAATCAATGCTTTTCTATGTATGAGATAAATATAATGGTTACAAAAGAGCATTTAGGACTGTCATCAGTTTATCATGTCAGGGGCTTCAGGGGGGTCCTAGACATTAGGCAACAAATGGGTCAGATAACACTAAATCAAATAAGTACTTAAAAAAACTTTTTCTCCCTTCCAAGATGGCAGATGTTGTTAATACTCGGTGTGGATTATTGCCAATAGTTTCCAATTTGTTTATATTGTCATGGTTGATTGAATTATAGGGTCCACAGAGCGCTTAGAAGATTAACTTTGAAGGTTATGGATTTTAGTTTCCAAGCTACTTGTAAAACATTGTAATATAGGAAACCATTTTTAGCTCAACTTTACTTGTAACTTTACTTTGAGCTATTGGTATTTGTCGTCCATGTGTGTTTTGTGCACGGAGATGCCCATCAATAATATCCATTAGCACGGCCTACAGGTCGTACCTTTGGTTGGATAATTTTGAAATTTGTCATGGCTGTTCACATTGACATGTACTCTTGTGTGCCAAATAAAAGTACAGGGCGGAATAATAGTACAGGGTGGAAAATTCATGAAAATTTAATAAAAGTACAGGGCGGAAAATTCGAGAAAAATAATAATAGTACAGGGTAAAGTACACGAGTACACCAATGATAACTGATGAAATATTTCCATGATAATCAAAACAACAATAATTTATTATCTGTTTAGAGTAATGTCCCTTTGACCATACGAGTGTCTCCAAATAGTCACATCTTGCTGCCTCTTGATGTAATTTATAACTTTAATATAGTATACTAGGTCAGCAATCACCCATTCATGCTGTCATCTCATAAATTGTGTTACGCTATATAATTATGTTTATGTTTGTATTGTTAAGCAAAATAGGATACATGTATTTATATTTGTCATGAGCTATGAAATAAAATTCAAATTCAATTCACTTGGGATGACTGACTGCCTATAGTAATCCCCTTTTAATACTTGTCTTAAAGTAATTTTATAGTGAAAGTTGTGTAAACACATAGCAATATTGCGTGAACATTGGATGCATTCATGTAATACATATTGCTTTGTGTTTACAGGGCTAATTTCAGTATAAAATTACTTAAATAGACTAGTATTAGTAAGTGCACTAGTAATGTTTTCATGAGAAATGTATATGAGAAACTGTATGTACATTTTACAGTTTACTGAGAATGCTGAACTTCTGACAAAACTATCATATTTTGCTCGTATAGTGTACGACATTTAGAGCATGATCGGGTTAACATCGCAATAATTACGAGCGTGACATGCCCCAAAATCACAAATTAATTTGCACCCGTAATTTCGACAGCCATTCCCTCCCATTTGAGCCCCGGCAAATGCGATCATCATTGCGAGATTACAAACATTGAATGGACTATTCCATTGTGGTGGTGGTATCAGGTATGGGTGGGAGGTATACCCAGTGTCGCGATATGATACGTATCGCGATATGCGGGTCGCGATACAATACGTATCTAGATACCCTACTATTTCTGGATGCAGCCGTTCATATGGAATTCATGAATTGGTTGAAAAAAAAACATATATTCAATCATAGTCATTATTTAATAGTTCATTAATTTGATTAATCCTTCAATACCAGCTACTTCAGTTCATTGGAATGTTTTATTTAAGAAGGCCAAGGTCGTATGGGATTACGCGACTTTCAAGTACAAAAACATATCACATTTGTTGTTTAATTCATTTAAATACAGTCCAGGGGGAGTAATACAAAAATACCACGTCGGAAGTTCGGAACGCTGTCTGTATTGACGCGGTTTACTACGAGTCTTGGGATGAAACACGTTTATGTCAATTGGGTATCGGTGACTGTTAACCCTTTTCCCAACAGCACATGTAGTTAAACCACGTCATATAGCCAACGTCAACAGGTATGAAGGTAATTACGTTAGCCAACAGGAATTTGACGTTATAACATCATTGGGTGTTTCCCCACACTGGCCACAGGTATATGTGCCATGTGTATCATCCGATATGCAACAACAAGCATGCTTTCACTTAAGACTTAAGTTAAGTGTCATCTGTGAATACGATAATGGAAACATAAACCAATAGACGAACTAAATATGTGCATATAAACAACCGTTTATCTTCATTTTATCACAAATGTGAGTCAAAAATGACATTTTATGCAAATTTACGGTATGCCTATGCGAGTGTGTCCTTTAAGTTTGTTTACCCACGGATTCGTGTCCTGATTGAAAAAAAAATAATTCATGATTTTTGAAACCAAAAAGGCGTATTATAAATAAAATAATTAAACCAAATGTCTTTATATATGATGTACATTAATCATATAAACCATGATTTGACAAAGTCGTAAAAAGACTTCCGATAAAAGCGCAAATTATTAGCAATTACGTCTTGTTGCTTTGTGAAAGTTTGTAAATTTTCGTGCAAAAACCACATGTTCAAAGGTCACTTTTTGTTGATTCTAAGAATGTTTTCATTGACAACCAATGACATCAATGATTAGAAGTTTGAACTGATTTCATTGGCTCAAGTTTAGGGGTGGAGTTTCCCCATTGATGCTAATTAGATGACAGAAAACCAGAGCGAATTGTTCGAAATGGCTGTGGGCTAACTTAGTAAGACGTCGCCAGCAGGTGCTCGAATGTGTCGCTTGGGATATTCTTTGTTTTATCGACATTGCGTTGATATAAGTACATTATTACTTTATAGTCGGTAATTATATATGCATACACGCAAAGAAGCTTCCCAAGATGAATTTGAGATATCTGCATGTCGACTGTAAACTCGCCTTTATTTAGAAGCACCCGCATTGGGCTGACTTGATGTCAAACCAGGAGATATTTTTTTTTATTGATTTCTTTCTCGATCGATCAGGGTCCATGGTCTTTTGCGCGGTATATTTGAAATCTTGAACAGATGGATATATAAAAGTAATATCTCATCAATTTATTATACTAAATTTGTAGATAATATATATAAAAAAGTTTTAATTATGTGTTTAGAATCCCGCCGATAGCACAACAACGGCCGCGTCCGTAGTTACATTACAACCGGAAATAATATTCCGATGCTCCGACATAACATGATTTCGCAGAGTAAATTTGTGCAATAAATGCAGAAAGATCCACTTTGAGTCATCAATTTGGAATTGCAATGTTCGAGTTCTAAAATTAAACAACAATTGTGACACTTAATGAATATGTTTCACAACATTTGGTTTGTGGAGAAGTTCACCTACATTAAATATTGATCAAATTTCGTCTTCGTCGAAAATTCGCTACCAGTGAACCACGTGTTTCTGTTTCGTTTGTTTTCATTTTGTCAGCCAATACGAGACTGAGAACATACTCTATGTCAACATTTAATATTTAGGAAGGCAAGTTGGAAATACGTGCCTTCGTTATGATGTTAGTCCATTAAAAAAAAATATTATTATAAAAATCTTTTTTCACGTTCACGGATGAAGTGACAATCATAATGGAACTCGACAGGAAAAAACATCCCAATGGCCAGTTCCGCAACTGTCACGCTGAGATTTTGCTTAGCTGTGGCCGATTTAATTACGGCTGGGGAAAATGTTCATATTGCACTATTTGGAAATATAAAATCACCACTTAAGAAATAATACATAATCCAATATAAATATCAAGTTCAAGTTGTCATATTTTACATAGATTACCCTCGCGGCCACGCATAACGCAATCAACAAGGAAGTGTCTCTGACAACAACTTTCGTTTTCGTCGAAACCACGTGTTTCTATTTCGTTTGTTTTCATTTTGTCGGCCAAAACAGCATTCTAAGTAAACATTTTGCAAATCTAAAGCCTAGCAAAGGAAGAAAGGATTTAATATGTGCCCTTCATGATCTTAACCATCAGCAGAACAAAACACAATCAATGTAAATCGTCATTATTACTCTTTATTCGAGTCTCAAATCCGAGTGTTGAAAATGCAAAAATTAAAGACGTCAAAAGACGATACGGACGCTACAACAAAAGACGATACGGACGCTACAACAAAAGACGTCAAAAGACGATACGTTGGAATAAGGGTTAACGGGAATGATTTAATTCTCTAATATGCAGTTCAAGTCCGATGAACGACAAATGATTAGCATGACGTACATTTTGAGCCTTTTGGCGACATCATTTCTATGAACGAACTTTTCTGGAGTTATGGCCCTTATTGAGTAATATGGCCCTTATTGAGTAATGAGACTGAGTGGGAAAATGGATTTTACTCTTTGCATCACTGGTCGTACTTGAGCGCGCAGGCTGTAGCCGGCTAGGCATGCATGGTAGAAATCTACAGCAAGCCACGACTGCTGGTCACTAAATATTACCGTACCCCCGAGCTTGGAATGTGGTTGATAGATCACAGATGGTCTGAATTATCACATTTGAAGCAATGAATTTTCGTTAAACAACCTTTGGCAATTTTTTGGGTCGGGTCTCCATATTTCCCCCGGCCATTTAATATGGACACTTGCATTGTCAAATTGTTTACCATTTGCGAAAAGGGACATATATATGATCACATATTCTACTCTTTTATATATCACATTTATGGAGGCATGGACTCAGTACGAGTGTTCATTGCTTCAAATGTGCTTGTTTCAGTGAGTGTGACTGTTGTGACCATTGGTGGATAGATATGGCAACATTATCAACAACATTCCAAGCTCAGGGTACCGTTATGATATTTAGTGACCACCAGCCGTGGTTTGCTGTAGCTTTCTAATGTGCTGGCTACAGCCTTGTGCTCAAATACGACCACTAAATCCTTTAGCACACCCTACAGATCATATCCCTCATCCAATCATCACCAAGTTCACTTGCCCAAAATACAGGTCAAGTTCGAATTTGGATTTAATCAGCCCAGTTTTGCCGGAGTTATGGTCCTTGTCGACTTAGAATTTACTGATTATTTTGATTTCCAGGTGATAACTTTAGTTTTAGTTATCTGATTGTTTTCAAATTTGGTATATTGATTACTCGTATGAAAATACAGGTCAGGTTCAAATTTGGGTTCCGTCTGCCTATTTTAACCAGAGTTATGGTCCTTGTCGACTTATAATTTGATGATTATTTTGGTTTCCGGTTGATAGCTTTAGTTATTGTTACCTGTTTGTTTTAAAATTTGGCATATGGATTACTCGTTAGGCTACTGTTTTTTGATTAGTTGGTTCGCGGATCTGCCGAGTCGTTTTTTTTCGGTTTTTAGAAAAAAATAAAATTGTGTTCCGAACTTTTTTTTATTGCCGCCGACCCGTTTTTTCCGCACTCATTTTATTTTAATAATTTTTTTTTAAAACATCGCTTTGTGTACCATTTGTGGGAAAGGATTCATTTTGGCGACATTTCACATCCGTGTTTTCTGCATCACTTCCGCTACTAGGTAATCTAGTAACAATATGCAGTACAATAGGGGAACACTCCGACGTTCGTACTCAGATTTCACCAATTTTTGTACCTTGCCTGTCCTAAGTTTCACGGTAATAAGGCTAATTTGATTCTATTTGTCGATTTCGGTGTCGGCCCTTAGTTCATTTGGATAAAAGTACATTTTCGCTAGGAGCAGGGCTATTGTTGAAGAAGTGTCAGTGCAGTTAAATATTAAGAAATAATTTGCAAATAAAATTGAAATTTATTAAATTGAGACCAAAACTCAAAAAATGCAAATCATCCATCAAAAGTTATTTTCAGACCATTTCCTTTTATTTGAAAATTTGAATATTTCAGTGTTTTCCATTTTTATTTTTTTTGCTTTTTTTTTCCGACCGACCGACCCAACTTATCCAGAAAAAATTCCGCTAACCAACAAATTGAAATTACCACGTGTGTATTTTGCCATGCCCTAGCGATGCTCTTGTTTTCCTGAGTTATGGCTATTTAGTATTTTTAGTGATTCTCGGTTGAACAGATTCACTCTTATTTGTAAAAAACTTGACCAGGGCCATCTTTGATGTGCAACCCTTGTTTAAATCTTTCATCCAGTGCCCGATCTCCCGAATATTTATATCATCGATATTTTGTAGTTGTTGCTTTGTTTCGTCATTCTTGTTTACATCTTTTTTTTGTTCTGTTTTTGATGTGTCGTGGTTTTTATTTTCCATTTGATTAGCTAGATCAGTCGGTTCACGAAAGTGCTTACACTGCTACAGAATTGAACTTGATGTCTTTGCTAGATCCTTACAATCTTCATAACTGATGTTTTGGCAGCTTTGGCAATGGGACTCGAAGTAACTAAGTTTTCCATTGCACGAAGGAAAATAGGCAGTCCTGTTTTCAGCTGGTGTGTCTGGTTGGCCATTTTCTTCTTGTAATATATGCTGCTAATTTACAAATTCAGGAATGCCGTTGCTAAGTCTCCGTGATTGTCACTTTCCATAAGTAATATGTCCAGAATGTTTGTCCTAAATTACAGAAAAATAAACAACATTTCCTTCCGAATTTTTCCACACATCAAATCCAGTTCCATTTACACGCTGTTATTTCGCGATACTCAATTAGTGTCTTTATTTTTACTGTTTTTAGTCGGAGCTAAATTTTCTGATTGTCATAAATATAACTATTGCAAGTGAATGTTTCTCTGTAGAATCAAGGAAGGGAAGAAGAAAGTGTTGAATTTCGGCTCTTATAACTACCTGGGCTACAGTAGTGCAAGTGGTGATATCACAGATAGCGTGGAAGACACAACCAGAGAGTTTGGATGTGGGACATGCAGCACTAGTCAACAGCGCGGTTTGTATTTTTCCAGCCTTAGTTAACATCCACTTGCTATACCCCCCATAGCCAAATTATGGGGGGGGTGTGTATTTTGGAATCAGATTGTCTGTCCGTCCAGGCGTCTGTCAGCTTGTGGACACAACTTTGCACTAGCTTGTATTCCAAAGTTTTACATGTTTCTAATTTGATGTCCATTAGCGCTATAACTTGTACAAATGTCAACCAATTTCATTCATATATGTTATATCTCTCACAACAATATCTCGATCGAGTTCGAAAATTAGGTTTGTCTGATTATTTTTATCTGAGTTACAACCCTTAGGTTGTCTATTTTTAGCAATTTTAGGAATTGTTAGGTCTGTTAGAGCGATAACTTGAACAAACGTCAACCAATTTCATTCATATTTGGTATATGGATCTTTTACAACGAGTTCAAAAACCAGATTATTTGAAATATAGATCTTTCACTACAATATCTCAATCAAGTTTATAAACCAGGTTTGTTCGATTATTTTTACCGGAGTTACGTCCTTAGTTTGTCTCTTTTTTAAAAAGCAATTTTAGGTCCGTTAGTACTATAACTTGAGAAAACTTTGACAAATTTCATTCATATTTGGTATATGGATCTTTCTCAATGATCTTGAATGAGTTCGAAAACCAGATTTGTCCATAAAGTTTGAAAAACATGGCTGCCCTTGCAATTTACTCTTTGTATGACTAAATCGTTCGCCAAACCCTACAGATCACATCTCTAATCCGATCATCACCACATCAAATGGATCCTCGGGGTGGTCTCTAGATGGGAGCCTCTTATTTGGACCGAAATATAAAAAAAAAGCATGGCCACCATCAGCCATCTTGGATTTCAAATTTGAATCCATTGGCACACCCTGCAGCCCGCATTTATTGGAGAATTGATTTGAAATTTACAGGCATATTTCATCTTTTTAAGCGATCTTTGCATTTATATGCTGTTTATGGTGATCAGTAAGCCATGTTGGGATTTGTTTCGACTAATCGAGTAGCATATTTCATCTTTGACTTGTTTAATAATCGAGTCGACTAATCGTTTGAACACTATCTTAAAGTGATGTGAAACACTCTGGTAGGGTGATCAAATAGAAATTGAGAATATTGCTCAAAGTAGTTATTTGTTACGAATATTAATCCAAATTAACGATACACACCATCATTCTTTTTTATTAATTAAATGCAATGACTCTCGATGGCGATATCATTTGTGTTAGATTATTGCCGATAGTTGCGTCCCTCATTTTGCTGAGGCATAAATTAACTGAAAACAATGTTAATTTGAGACTATAGATACTTGCCAGAAGATGAGGCCTAAGCAGAATAGAGGGTGAATTTAGTGATGCTAGCCCGATGTCAGGGTAGGGTAACTAAATTCACCCTCTGGGGACCTCATTCTGCAAATGACAGACACACTATTTCAAGGTTTATGTGAAGTATCATTTTGAAAGAAGTGTGCCAATTTACTCAAATGGTATTGTTCCCCAGAAAATAAACCAATATTCAAAATAGTTGAATGTTCTATTATTTCAATGAATTCACTAGTTTGAAGTTATGCATGTAGCTTTTTTAAAAGGGGTACTGTATGCCAATTTTAATAAATTCCTGGTAATAACGATCTAATATCGATAATATATAGAAAAATAAGCGATTTGAGTCGAAGATGTGTTCTGTAAACATTCAGGTTAACAGGTTATCTTAAAATCAAAGTTAATAATTTGGTATAAATTAAATTATGAATTTCCATTACAAGATGTAATCAAATTAATTGATGGAAAATTTATTGGACAACGTGTAGCACACATGATCGTGTGAAAAATCAGGTTGATAACGGGGCGCAAACTCAAGCCACTCACTGACAAGTGAGCATTCAATAACTTAAATGATTATACGGGACTAGTATGCATATAATATAACATTTATTTGATACATTTGCTTGAAAAATGTACAGAAATTACTCGACTATTTTCGAATTCCACTAATCTGCCATCCGTAACATTACTTTGTACTCAACATACTTTCATATAATGGAAATCTGGTTACCTTATTCTATGAAGCAGAGACTAGAGAAACCAACATTAAAGGTACTCAATCCGATCAGACGCTCCTAAATTACTATTTCTTTGGCTTCGGGGGTAAAACATATTTGATTCGAGTCGAGGAAACCTACCCGTCAATGCTCAGAGTGATCAGATATAGATTTTTGAAGTTTGTTATTTCTATTGTTTCTGGCCCAGAGAAATTACGCCGCCAAAAGGATGGTCTCGGTAAAAATTGCGGATGAAAATGGATAACTCTAAATTCAAGCGGTTATTATTACCACTTGATTTTAGAGTTATCCATCTTCAATATCTGATCACTCTGAACTTTGATGGGTGGGTTCCTCGACTCAAATCAAATATTTTTTACCACCGAAGCCAAAGAAATAGTAATTTAGGAGCGTCTGATCGGATTGAGTACCTTTAACATTTGTGTACAGTATTCCTTTAAACCCTTTCTTTACTAAATACTCATTGGTGAGTAGTTCGGCCTGCTAATTTTTACCAGAGTTATGGCCCTTTGTTGGAATTACCATGGGCGTATTTTGCCACTCCATAGCGATGCTCTTGTTTGTTTATCCAGATAGTGTTCTGGAAATATGAGTAGATGACAGACAGATAATACAAGCGGAGATGAATTCCTATTAATTAGTGGGAAATGTTAATGCTTTCAGGTACCTTGGATCTTCACCAGAAGTTGAACGAAGAAGTGGCAAGATTTCTAGGTGTAGAAGCTGCTGTCACATATCCCATGGGGTTTGCAACAAACTCTATGGGTATGCCTTCAATAATTGGGAAGGTTCGTATATAGAGATTAGAGGTAGATTGCGCTAGGCTTAAATTAGACCAGAGTTATCATTTGTGTTATGTTTGTTTTTAATTAATCATATTAGTACCTATGTGCTTATTTAAATATTTATACCACGATCAGGTGTTTTACTATCTGTAGGATAAGGAACTACAGACAGTTGACCTTTCACGCCCTTACCACAGAAGTCAAGTTAGCCATATTGTTGATGTCGAGTGATGCTATCCACTCATTTTCGGCATTCAGATCCAGTTGACACAAATTCACACGTGATTAAAATTCCTACACCATGCGCATGAACTTGAGCTAGTTACAGGTACTTGAGGGGTTCATACGGGTGTAAAAGTATGGGGCTCTCATCACATGTTATGGCAATACAAATGTTTATAAATGATCGTGGTATAAACAAAATATAAGGATAGTATGTCTCAAAAACAAATTTACAATGCTCGTGGGATTGCCGGTCTACCCCACTCACCAAGGCTCAATCTCACTCATGGTGTAAATTTGTTATCCAGACATACTATCCGTATATGCTATGTTGCTGTTTGACCAGGATTATCATTTGTGATATGTTTTTTCTTTAAATTAATCAAACCTATATAGAGCTATACTGCTGTAGACTTAAATTATTGCTAAATTACTTTTGACAAATGAGACCTTCACAATGGGTCTTTGACAATTACGAGAATCACTTGTATGCCCACCAAACTGCATGCAAAAGCGCTGAACATTTGTTCTTTTATTGTCCAATTTACAAGAATTAGAGAGCGCTTGGACACGATTGGGTGAATTGAATGTAGTCACAGACATACTATCTGGCATACCAAACTACACTGATGCAGGGACCAGCCGAGAGGGCAACGTGGGCGACTTCTTCGCCCTAGCGCCGTCCGCTTCGCCTTATTTTTGCAGTCGGGCGAAGTTCAAGTCGCCCTGAAAATTCCAAAGTTGACTGACGAAAATCGGCAAAATTCCCCAAATAATTTATGATAATTTACAACTGTCAACAGTGATTGCACACAATACTCCACTATCAGGGTGTTGTAAAACAATTAACACCTGTATTGCTCCAATCTGGAAGCATGTTGACAACGGAGTCTGATTACTGGCAGCTGTGAAAACATCGTCGGGCCTCAAGTGTTAATCTGGTTGTTGTGATTTTTAGATTACCGTGATTACCACACCTTACAATGAAGATTACAACTCACAGCTCTCACAATGTGTCAGTTCATCACTCCCTCTATGGAGTTTGGTTAAAGAAATTTTAAAACAAATTCATTTGTGAAGCATATTAAATTTTCAAACGGGATTACTAATAGAGCGCAGTGAAAGTGTTCATGATTTCGTTTCGTTTCGGTTTGATAAATATTGTTGGCATTTTTAAAAACCCGAAAAATATGAAATAAAATCTTGTCATTCTCCCACAATTACGATATAAAATGCTGCTATCCTCTCACAATTATGTCTGGGTATTATTAATAGTTATTAGGGTCATGAAGTGAACATAAAGACTCCATATTTCAACCATTGTTTCATAAGTTTAATTAACATATTACATCTCTCCTATTTTCGTTCTATAGCGACTCCTGTCGTAGTACTGTTCAATTTAAGTTTTGTAGACTCACTTCGCCCTATAGAACGGCCACTTCGCCTTATTTTGATAGTAGGGCGAAGTCATTTCGCCCTGAAAATATGGTCTAGGCTGGTCCCTGCACTGATGACCTAAATAGTGTTATCTCAAGTCCAATCTTGAATCTCTTCTACATGACGTTTCTAGTAATTGTCTCCCGAAAAAAATTCAAAAAATTTGCTATGGATGTTTGCCATATTGACTGCTTTCAAAAGAGGGGCAGTTATTCTAGAGTTATCCTTCATTGGTTATCTGGAAATGTGGGTTTTTTTCTCCATCCATTTAGATGTCTCAGCCATGGGATATCGGATCTGAATGAAATTTGGTATCGATCGAGGTTCACCATTGTGACTGCTTTCAATAGTCTGAGTTGTGGCCCTTAGTTTGTCAATCTTAGTTTGTCAATTTTTCACGATTGTTAGTCAAGTTTTGAAATTTTTTCAAAAACTCGACTCATGCTTTGGCAAGGTCAGAAGGCTGATGGGCGCGAGACCGTTAGAGCAATAACTCAAACAAACGTCAACCTATTTAATTGATATTTGGTATATGGTTCTGTTGCAACAATATCTAGCTCGAATTCAAAAACCAGGTTTATCCAATTTTTCATACAAGAGTTATGGGCCTTAGTTTGTTTATTTTTAAAAATATTTATCATTCACGACCATTAGCTCAAACAAACTGACCGATTTCAACGATATTTGGAATACATGGGTTTAGGATCACCTGTAGATGGGAGCTGTCAAATTTGAATGATTTTCGATGAAAAACATGACCGCCAGCAGCCAATTTTGTTTTTATTCTTAGCATCACTAAATAATTTAGCACACCCTA
Source organism: Siphonodentalium dalli (assembly GCA_032622095.1). Lineage (NCBI taxonomy): Eukaryota > Metazoa > Mollusca > Scaphopoda > Gadilida > Siphonodentaliidae > Siphonodentalium > Siphonodentalium dalli. The sequence continues at coordinate 97,380,789 of CP136066.1, forward strand.
CAGATCATATCCATCATCCGATCATCACAAAACTTCTAGATGAGTGCTTACCATTTTAGCTCAACTTTACTTTGTAAAGTTTGATCTATTGACATGGGTTGGTATCCGTTGTTGTCTGTGTGTGCATGAGTGCATCCATCAACAATTTCCATTACCACGGGCTACAGGTCATACCTTTTGTCAGATCATCATGAAATATGTCATGGATGTTAATATTGACATGTAGATGGGAACGAGTCATTTTGGGGTCATTCAGGCCATAGAACATTTCTAAAGTATGTTAAAATTATATAATATTTTGCCATTTCAGCACAAACTATTTGTCTCTGTAGGACATCTTGGTGTGACTTCATACATTCATCTTATAGAAGAGTCATTTACGAACACGATGGAATCATAATATACATTCCAGGCGGAATATTTTTGTCAGATATCACTTAATTTCCAAATGCCGATATAATCTGATAAAAGCCGAATCAACACTAATAACACAACATGTGTTTCGAATCAGTGGGTGTTATTGTAATTATAACTCCACCCATGTATACATATGTGTGTGTAGGAGAAACGGGTGAGGATCCCTGTTACATGTGAGTTGAAGAATATTCACCCAAATCCAAGATGGTGGTCAGAAATAGAAAAATTGTCTAAAATGTTGCTTGCAATAGAAAAAAGTCCCCCAAATCCAAAATGGCCCCCTAAAATATTGAACAGAATTTGAAAATCCAAGAATGAGGATAAGAATTCCGGGACAAAATCGTGAGCTGGACACCGGCATATGCATTGCTTGAAACATTATGATTAGTGGGACCATTCTCCCAGGAAGTGTAGAAGATTTTCTTAGTGTGACGAGATAGATTAAGCAGATGAAGAGACAGACGTTGGTCCAGATAATTATGAATTTGTCAAATCAGAATCAACTGATTGTTGTTCTAAATCTTGCAAGTCATATTATGATTATTCGATGCACCTAAGGTTACAGACCTTATTGCCGCTTACCAGAGAATGGGTTTCGAAATACCACATCACGATTATTCATTGTGGGTTTTTGTCCTCACAAGATGCTACTAGCTGCGCTATGCGACTGAGGAGGTTTTAAATAGGAAACGACAGATGAATTACGCACCAATTCGTCTATACATATTGTAATATTATGACAACAGTGGAAATTAGTATGTGAAAATATCGACAATTATTTAATTCAATAATGTGGCAATGTCGACGTCAATTTCTGGCCACCAGTTTTGACAGTCTTGACTGTGAATATCAATTGCTCAACTCAAATGAATACTTCATATCAATGTTCTCTACCACATGCAAATATGGGTGGAATTCACAAAACAATAACATCCATTGTAAAAAAGTAAACGAATATCGACGTGTTTTTCAAATTTCATTTGCCATTTTATGAGCCATCTTAGATTTGGGAAACCATTTTTTGCATGAGATTTAGAGATGGGCGGTTGTGAAAATTTGCCTCGGTTTCGGTTGTGGAAAAAGAGTTGAGTCTCGGTTTCAGTTTTTATTAATCAAAATGACTAATGTGAACAAAATCTAATTATGCTTATTCATATTACAAAGAAAACACACCAATTTTATCACCATAACTTGTGAGGTACATGTCTTTTTATAATTGTAAATTATGTATCATATTGTTACTATTACATGTATATTGTTAATGTCCATGTCGAGTGGCAGTGCTAGAATGCAAGTGAGTCTGTGTATCGTGTATGACTGCAATTCAGCATCATATGATCATAAGTGTGAAATAATATAATGATCATTTATATTGGCATAAAACTAATGTGTGTGACTAGATATATGTGTATAGTTATGATTTGAAAAATAAAATTTGAAATAAACAACAAAATGAAAATAAAACATGACTAGAATCTCTCAATCACATTATCTGGCTATATGCCTATTACCATATTTAGGGAACATAATACTGTACACACTATACATGCATCCAATACAAGTCACCTGAATGAGTGCTATTTCTGAACAGTTTACCGACAAACGGTATAATTCATTCCGGCTCCGATTCCGGCATAACATTTTTAATCAACGGCGCACAAATATATTTGACAATTTAACATCCAAACAGTGATAAAAACTAATAGGGAATGCGGGGTAACAATCATTGATACCTTTTGATATCGTATCCTCGTTATCAAATTCACCTTTCAGAGTATTTATACGGCCTTAATGATTAAAAGAACATGAGAAATAAACTGACTTGTGTTGTGTTTACTACGGCGAAAATAGGTGTACATGGAAGCAACGTAATTAATTCGTTGCGCGATTTCACCATGCGAACTCCTTTCTGCATATATTACAGGCGGCACACTTAGATTTCTTATCTTTCTTTGAAAAGTATTTCCACACATGACTCGTTTGTTCGTCGTGCTCTGCCATGATTACAGGAAGTTGTGACAACCGAAACTACGGGTTTTCCCAACTTACCACGGTTGTCATTTCCGGTTTTTCCCGACAACCGAAACCGTACTGATTCCACGGTTAACCGCCCATCTCTAATGAGATATAAAGTAATTACTTGGCGTCAGTATTCCCACTTCAACTGTAAGCATGGATTGAGTCGTCATGATGTGAATATGAGGTTGAATATGGTATAATTCATATGCTACATATTGGGATTTGAGCGTCATCCTGCGAGATAAACTATAAAGGCATATGGTCAATGAGTATACTAGTTTTCAAAAGGTCCTCTCTATATACGTCTTTCTCAGCTTTGGTGACTGAAGGGCAGGGATGGATCCAGGGATTTTTTGGGGACACCTGTTTTGGGACCATGATATGCCGATGGGGGTAGGTACGGGGAGGGGTCGCCCCCTCCCTTATGTGCAGCATTAAAGATCCCGCATAAGAAAATGCACTGGCTTACAAGGTCAAGATAAAGGCCAATGTATTATATTATATACATGTATGCAAGGCTCCTTAGATGGGAGACTCTCATTTATATAAGATAATGCATTGGCACAGGATTTTTGCAAAATTTCAAGAAGCCCCAGTCATGAAAGGGTTAAAATATTTCTCACTGGACACTTGATTAAGCAAATAAAGGCTCTATATCAACTGTATATTGATGATTTGCATTGCATGTTGTTGAATTATAATAGAAGATTTCCTTCAAAATATAGAAAATTCAGCTTCAATAAAACTATCCACTTGAAATTTGGGGACATTTAGGCCACCAGAGTTTGGGCGCCCAAACCTGTAACAGGTATCAAAAGAGCCCTGGATCCTTCCCTGCTGAAGGGACAACAATATGTGCACCTGGTGATCTTCCCAATCCGCTAGCCATTTCTTAATTGATGGTCGTCAATTCACAAACTCGGCAAAAGTATTGCTGTACCTGGACAACTCCCGTGGGGTTTTGAAGGTTGTTAGCCTAACTTTTGATGGATACCATAATGCAAAATGCACCTACAAGTCTTGACCATGATACTAAACAATCTTTGTGATGTCCGGCAGTCATCTTGTCGGAGAGTTCCCAGCAGATAACAATACATGTGCTGCTAGTCTGTGTCATGATAGTGAAATAGAATCATGAACTGCAGCGCCCCTTCATCAGCTAGGTTTCAGATACAGGCAGGATCTCACTAATTGTGAGTTGTTGCAAGTCGTTTTGAACCAACTGGATCAGGTGTGTACCCTAAAGGTTTTCTCCCCCCACAACTGGGTGTTGTCTTAAAGACGATACATTTGACAGCTTGTTCATATGTCATTCAAAGAAGAAGGTATGCGTTATCATCCTCGTGCTGAGCAGTTGTCGATATGGATCAAGAAAATATGAATGCCATCAACAAAATGGTGACATGTTCAACGAGAAGACCAGCTAGAGGAATGTTGCATTGATGAGATCTTGCAATCATGACACATGTCCGCAAACTAGCACTACTGTTGTTTTTTTCTGCTGGGAGTTCTTAGACGAGATCACTGTTGGACGTCGCAAAGATTGCTTAGGATCATGGTCAAGAAGTGTGGGTACATCATGGTCTTCTCCGCCTTAGCAGGGAGGCATCAGTCCAAGGGAATGAGAAAGCTAGCAACCTTGGAAACACTGCTGGAGTTGCCAATGAACGTCAATGCGTTCGGTGATTTTGTGAGTTGACAAAACATCTATTGAGGCTAGCTAACTGGGAAGATCACCATGCGTGCATATGGTTAGCCCCATGAGATATGAGAAAGACACAGATAGAGGTTACCTTCTGAAAGTTAGTATACTCATGGACTGTGTGCCTTCTATTAGTTTCTATTCCAAGATGAATCGGTTCTCATATAATTGTTCTGAATCCTGCAAGTCATTATATGACTATTCGGCACACCTACGGTTATGGCCATTGTCGATGCTTACTGCAGAATGGATTACAAAATGTGGCATCGCAATTATTAATTGTTGGTTTTCGTCTTCCCAAAAGCTGCTAGCTATCTTCTGTGTTTGAAGACATTGTATGTACAAACCAATGGATGATTTATGTCTCCTTTTCGTATATACATATCGATATTATGACAAAAGTGGAAATTAGTATGTGAAAATATCAACGACTATTCAATTTCTGACCAACAGTTTGCCTGCCATCTTGGAGTATTAATTGCCCAACACAAACTAATACTTCATATCTATGGTACCTAGCCATGCGTATATTACATGGGTAAAATTCTCTTAATAATTCTCATTGTCAGAAAGTAAAGAAATAATGACGTGTTTTCAAATTTCGAATGACATTTTAGCCGCTATCTTGGATATAGGAAACCATGACAATAACGCCCATGTGATTGTGGGGGGATTTTCGGTGATTTTTAAAAATCTGTCTTCCATTTTGGATTTAGGGGACTTCTTTTGATGCAACGAAAGGACAATACTTCGCCTCAGTGTTCCCAACTCACAACCGTCAGCATGGGTGGAGTTGTCTTGACAATAACATTCAATGATGTAAAAATCAGCAATTTTTGACGATTTTTTTATTTCTGGCCACCATTTTAACCGCCTTATTGAATTTTGGTGAATATTCCTCAACTCAAGTATAAGAGGAATCCTAGCATGGGTATATCCTACTCATATATATGCATGGGTAGAGTTATAATAACTCCCATTGATTTGAAACAGACATTGTGTTATTAGTTTCGATTCAGCTTTGACTGGATAATACTGGCATTTGGAAAAAAGTGATATGGGGCAAAAAAGATTTCAGCCAAGAATGTATATTATGGTACCATCATGTGCGTAAATGACTCTTCTATAAGTTGAATGTATTTATATAATGCCAAAATGCACATTTATTTCCACGGAGACAAACGATATATGGTAAAATGCCAAAACTGTAGCAAATGTTCACATTTCTGCCACCATCTTGGTCGCCATATTGGATTTTGGTGTCATATTTATGGCTAATTTGTAGAGTTGTATACTAGCATAATGAATAGAGTAGGAAAATAAAACTGCTTGTGATATTATATTAACTACAATAGCAATTAATTTCGATATACTTGTGCCATTTTAATTACTTCGACGGCCATTATTTTTCTCAATTTTGAAGGTCAAGGACAAAAAAATCGGATTGGCAACATGTCTAATTTTGTAGAGCATACCTAAGTTATGTAAAATCACTAGGGTTACCACTATTCCGCACAAATGCTGTTAAAGGTCTACTTTTGTGAAAACACGTCTCGAATAAAACTTCATATGGATCATCGGGGTGACCTCTAGATGGGAGCCAACAAGTTTTCTGAGTTTCGTTGGAAATACATGGCTGCCAGTGGCCATCTTGGATTTTGACTCTGTATGATTAAATTCTTCGGCACATCCTACAGGCCAACTCCCTCATCCGATCATCACTTCAGGCTGGAGTCATAAATTCAATTTCATTATAAATACCATGTTCATAGAGCACATGAGTGTATTTTGCACTAATCAAGGGCTCAAATTCATTCATTTGTTGCATATATTCTGTTGAGTATAAAAGGAGATGGTCCCAAAATGGCGTGATTTAGTGTACGTACTCCTTTAAGACATATTTGTTTTTTTTCTGACAGTGTGAGTGGCCACATCCTACAGTTAATGTTATCATGTAAGCTGCAGCAATTGATTTTTATATATATTGTCCTCTAGGGTTGCAATGATTCACACCTTCACAATGCGATACGAATAGCGATTTTACTATCATGATGCATTGCGCATCGCAATTCAAATTTTTGGCAACTGACGGCTGTGAAAACCAGATTAACTACTTAATCATTTTTAGTATGTATATTCTCATCAGTGTTCATATTCATTGAAGTAAATTACAAGACCTAACTAAAATTATCAAAATGCATGGTCAGGTATTAGAAGTAGACTATAATAGCTAATACACCCAGATCTACCCAGAAGTTTTGAGTGGAAAAGTTTGAATCTTTGACTATTTATAACTCTGCATAAATGAATTGTTTTTGCATCGCATTGGACCCTCCCATTACGATGCATTGCTCGTGAACTTTATAATGTGATGCGTCAGAATCGCGATGAATTGTGGCAGCCCTAGTGTCCTCATACTCTGAGTTTAGTTGTAAACATGTCACCCATCCTTAGTCATTATACTGTGCCTCAAGCTTTTGGTGGTCTTCATGTATATCTTGACTCCACCACAAAGTAGAAGGTAATTAGAATTAACAGTAGAAGAGAAGTAGAATTAACATTGTTTTTAGTTACTTTTACCCTTCTGGGAAGTTTCTATATCCCCTAATTTGCAGAAGATAAATTGCATAATCGAGGTGACCAATGGGTGAACATCAACATCTTCAACTGGGTAACTTCAATATGATCCTGGGTCTCCCATAGCAGTTGAGGCCTAAGCAGAATGAGGTCCCCAGAGGATGAATTTGGTGACTAAATTTGAATCCATTAATCACACCCTGCAGCCGACATTTATTGGAGAAATGTTAAAAAAATTAACAGGCATGTTCAGGATTACTTCCAGATGGGAGTTATCGGATTTGAACGATATTCATCAAAATCATGGCTGTCCGAAGCCATCTTTGATGGTAATCTTTGCATCACTAAATACTTTGGCATGCCATACTGCCAATATTTTCATCAAATGGATCCTAATCTTCATATGGCTCTTCGGGTTTACCTCTGGACTCTGGTATTACCGAAACATGTAAACTTTCCACATTCCTTATCACTCCATTTACTGTAATCTATGACATTATCCCCTCTCCAAGTTGAGCTACAGTCAATTTTCTACAAAAAACAAAAACAATTGGCACAATGCATATTAGTATGAGAGCCTGTGTAATCTGTGATTTCGAAATCAAGCTGACTCATTGAATGAGTTTTTTCGTCTAAACAATATTTCAACTTGGTAATCTAATTTTCTTCATTGTTGCTTCAATGATGTCATGTGTTGACTGCATGAAAACATTCATGAAGTTTGCTGAATTTTTCTGGCAGTCTGAATTCCAATTCCACTTTCGATTCTCTGTTGACAAGGATGTCACCAAATCAATATAGGCCTGCTGGATGGACAAAAACACTTGATTCTATGATTTTATAAAGCTAGTGTACAGTCCGGTGTTTCTTAGAGTTGTATTTCGAACAATATTCTATCTTCTATGGTCACTAGCTATTTGCCTCATGAAAATATCTAATGCAGGCTCCTATTTTGGAGTTTTTTCTACACTAATGAATATAGTATATACAAAGTGGAAAACTTGTACATTAAAGACATATTATGTACTTGTTCGGGTTCATGAAACTGATAAGTTAGTATTCAGATGCTATTCAAACTGGAGGAATGTAACATTCTACTAACATTGCCGAAAATCTTAAGCAAATCGACTGTCCCACTCCATAGAAAACATCATCTGAACTACGCTCAATTGTAAATATTTACTACTCAATGCAGGACGCATCTATCTGCGAAAAACTAACAAAAATGATTTCGTCATTGAGAGTCACTACATTTAATTAATATAAAAGAATGACAGTGTGTGTTGTCAATTTGGATATGATAATTGTAAAAATTACTACTTTGAACAAAATTATTCTCCACTTCTATTTGATCATCCTACCGGAGTGTTTCACATTCACTTTAAGATTAAAATATAACAGTGTGTCTGAGCTAAAGGGTTTAGAAATGTCAGCACTTTGTTGAAACATAAACTTTCAGTGAGATTTATTGGTGATAGTTTATATTTATCTTGTAGCCCATTAGGGTACTACTCTAGGAGCTGAAGAGACAGCCATGTTCAACAAACAACACATTTATACAAAAAAACATATTATAATATTGTATATATGCTGATATATGCAGTAAATATTTTGCTTTGTGCTTAAATCCTTTGTGAATGGTCTGAAAATAGAATGGTCTGCCTATTGTTATACAGTATATAGATGAAGAAAATGTTGCTAGTAAAACCAGTAGGAATTCCTTCTTTCTCTGTGGTCCTCTGTGATGTTTTTGATATGAAGAAGAATTACAGGAATTTTATATTCATGTCACAAGGTGTATAATTCCAATCATTCTTCAATTATCAAAACATGCATGTATGGCAGAATGTAGAGCCTGATATATAGAAGACATCCGCAGCCATTTATTTCAAGTAGATCACTATAAACCAAATGAGTTTTCAGATTTTATTTCAGTAAAATTTTAATATTCATGGGCTTTCATATTTTTACAGCATACAGTGATGCCCTAAATAATCGATTCCTTAACGACAGTAGAATTATGGGTAATTTTTCAGGATTTAGTCGGAAAGATGGCTGGTTGCCATTCATCGGAAAGCTCTCAGTGAGAGACTAAATCCTGAAAAATTACCCATAATTCTGCTGTGGTTTAAGGAGTCGATTATTTAGGGCATTACTGTATATGGCTATTTATATAGTAACTATTTCTTTATTTTTCATTGTGCAGTTTACATCCACAACAAATTCAGCTAATCCTGGTACTATCTTTTTCCTCTACATTTTTGAATTTCTTTCATAAAATTCTTAATAGTGTTATAAGAATAAGAATATAAACATATTTTATTCGTATTTCAGTATATTATGTATCTTTTATCACTCTTTGGTTATATTTGTGATATTTTAGCCGATTTAGCCAAGTCATACCTTTGGTCGTATCATTATGAAATTTGTCATGGATGTTGACATTGCAGCCTTCATAATTGGCTACGGCAATCAGCATTGCCGAAGCAATTTGCTGAAGCAAACTGGGCCACGGCATACTGTTGCCGTAGCGGATTGCCGAAGCCAAACAATCTGAATTAAGAGGGCTGACATTGACATGTAGATGGGAACAAGTCATTTTGGGGCCATTCGGCAAATAAACATGGCGGCCGATGGCCATCTTGGATTTCAAAATGTTATCCATTAGCACGGGCTACAGCCCGGACTGTTTGTCTGATCATCATGAAATTTCTCATGGATGTTAATTTTGACATGTAGATGGGAACGAGTCATTTTGGGGTCATTCGATCAAAAAACATGGCCACCAGTGGCCATTTTGGATTTCAAAATGCAATCATTTAGCAAGGGCTACAGGACATACTGTTTGTCTGATCATCATGAAATTTGTGAAACGAGTCATTCGGTCAAAAAACATGGCCGCCGGCAGCCATCTTGGATTTTACTCTTCGCATGACTAAATCCTTTGGTACGTGCTACAGGTCGTACCTTTGGTCGGATCATCATGAAATTTGTCGTGGATGTTAACATTGACATGTAGATGGGAAAAAGTCATTTCTGGGTCATTTTGCCATAGAACATGGCCGCCGGCTATGGAGGGCCGAAAGGGTCATAATTCTAACTTACTATTTTAAGTCTAACATAATATTTTAATTCTAATATTTTAATGCTAAGTTGATATTTTAACTCTAACTTAACATTTTAACTCTAATTTAATATTTCAATTCTAAGTTAATATTTTAATACTAATATTTCAATTTTAACTTAACATTTTAACTCTGACTTATTGATTCAATTCTAACTTATTATTTCAACCCCAACTTAATATTTTAATTCTAACTTAATATTTTTATTTCAATGTTTTAATTTTAGCTTCAAAGTAAGAAGCTAAATACAAATCTACTACCAAAAGATATAATGTTGGAATTCAAATATTATAATTCAAAAGTTGAAATTGGAATGAACATAAAATGGATCTCAGAATTGAAATGTAAATATTAAAACAAACATAAAATGGATATATTGGGTTGGAATAGTGACCCGAATGGCACGCGTGCTTTCTATAGCAATTATATCGAAAGAGGACGCTGCGATCGGACCGCGAAAATTGCCGATCTCGCAAGCTTTCCCAGCGTCGCTATCTTTGTCGATGCGCGATGCAGCATTTCTGTTGGATCTTATTTGTCCCTGTTAAAACAATGATCACCGTTGTCAATAATTTGATGGTTATTTTAAAATTGCATCTATAGATACAAGGGGAATTTCAGACAGGAACATAATAATAATTATAATATAATAATAAATAATTATGTTGAGATGTATTTCAAGCCATATATGGTAGTAAAATGTTAGCTTATATCTGTTTCCAAAGCATGTGCTGAATATATTTCTTTTATATAATACAGGAATAGGTCGACAAGTATTAGATCATGTCATGAAGTTCTACTTTATGTTCTGACGGGGAACTTAAAATATTAAGTTAGAAATAAAATATTAAAATTAAAATATTAGAATTAAAATATTAAAATTAAAATATTATGTTGGAGTTAAAATAGTAAGTTAGAATTATGACCCTTTCGGCCCTCCATAGCCGGCAGCCGTCTTGGATTTTACTCTTTGCATGACTACTAGTCGTACCTTTGGTCAGATCATTATGAAATTTATCATGGCTGTTGACATTGACATGTAGATGGGAACGAGTCATTTTGGGGCCATTCGGCAAAAAAGACATGGCTACCAGCAGCCATCTTGGATTTTACTGTTTGCATGACAATATCCTACAGACCACATCCCTAATCCGATCATCACCAAACTTCATATAGCTCATCGGGGTGACCTCTAGTTGGGAGCCATCAAAGTTTTCATAATTTCATTGAAAAACATGGCCACCAGCTGCCATCTTGGATTTTACTCTTTGTATGACTAAATCCTTTGGTACCCTATACAGACAACACCCTGCTTGTCCGATCATCTTCGGGCTGACCTTTAGATGGGAGCCATCAAATTTTTACGAATTTAGTTGAAAAACAGGGCTGCCAGAAGCCATCTTTGATTTTACTCTTTGTATGACTAAATCCTTTGCCACACCATTCAGACCACATCCCTCATCCGATCATCACCAAACTTCATATGGATCTTCGGGGCAACCTCTAGATGGGAGCCATCGTATTTTTTACGAAATTTGTTTTAAAAAAAACATGGCCACCAGCAGCCATCTTGGATTTCAAATTTTAATCCATCGGCACACCCTGCAACCAGCATTTATTAGCTCAAGTCAAGTTTGAGCTATTGCCATGGATTGACATCCGTCTGTCAACAATTTCCTTGGCACACCTTGCAGGTCACTTCTCTCATCCGATTGTCACCAAACTTCATATGGATAGATGGGAGCCTCCTATTTTGACAAAAATTCGTTAAAAAACATGGCCGCCAGCAGCAATCTTGGATTTCAAATTTGAATCCATCGGCACACCCTGCAGCCCGCATCTCACATCCGATCGTCAAGTCATATATCTCATCCGATCGTCACCAAACTTCATATGGATCTTCGGGGTGACCGCTAGATGGGAGACTCTTATTTTTATCGAAATTGTTGAAAAACATGGCCACTAGCAGCCATCTTTGATTTTAAATTTAAATACTTCGGCACACCCTGCAGTCCGCATCTCACTTCCAATCGTCACCAAACTTCATATGGATCTTTCGGGGTGACCTCCAAACGGGAGCCTCCTATTTTGACAAAAATTCGTTAAAAAACATAGTAAGTCTGAATTGAATGGAATGAAATTTGGTATGTGAGTTTACTAGCCCAAAATATAGGTCAAGTTCGAATTTGGGTTCCGCCCACGAATTTTATCCGGAGTTATGGCCCTTTTTGTTGGAATTTGCACTTAATATTCGTTTCCAGGTGATAACTTTAGTAAGTCTGAACTGAATGGAATGAATTATTGGATTGTGAGTTTACTAGCCCAAAACACAGGTCAAGTTCGAATTTGGGTTTTGCCCGCCAATTTTCACTTGGAGTTATGGCCCATTTTTATACGCCCTTTTTGAAAAAAGGTCGTATTATGTTATCAGTCTGTCCGTCCTTCCGTTCATCCGTCCGTCCGTCCGTCCGTTAACATGTTTGGTTTCCGATCGATAACTCCAGTTTGGATTATTTGATCTGAACTAAAGTTGGTATGTGTATTTCCCAGCTAAAGATACAGGCCAAGTTTGAATATGGGTTCCGTCCAATTATTTTTACATGAGTTACGGCCCTTTTTCGACTTAGAATTTGATCGTCTGTTAACATTTTTGGTTTCCGACTGATCACTCCAGTTTGGATTATTTGATCTGAACCAAAGTTGGTATGTGTATTTCCCAGCTAAAGATACAGGCCAAGTTCGAATATGGGTTCCGTACAATTATTTTTACATGAGTTACGGCCCTTTTTCGACTTAGAATTTGACCGTCTGTTAACATTTTTGGTTTCCGACCGATAACTCCAGTTTGGATTATTTGATCTGAACCAAAGTTGGTATGTGTATTTCCCAGCTAAAGATACAGGCCAAGTTCGAATATGGGTTCCGTCCAGTTATTTTTACATGAGTTACGGCCCTTTTTCAACTTAGAATTTGACCAATTTCATAACATTTTGGTTTCCGATCGATAACTTCAGTTTTGATTATTTGAGCTGAACCAAAGCTTGTATGTGTATTTCCCAGCTAAAACTACAGGCCAAGTTTGAATATAGGTTCTGTCTAATTATTTTTAAATGAGTTATGGCCATTTTTCGACTTAGAATTTGACCACATTTTGGCATTGAAATTAGGGGTATATCAGATTTTCTTCAAATGTAAGCTCAAAGTATTATCTTATTTGCGTTAGTACAATTCGAAATGGCTAAAGGGCGTATTTTGCCACGCCCTAGCGATGCTCTTGTTGAAAATACCATGGGACGTATTTGCCGCGATGCTCTTGTTTCACTCTAAAATATAGTGCTGAAACGGTTGACCCATTTTTGTAGCCGGTTAACCGCGATGTGTAACCGGATCATAACCGGTTATCCGCTATTTTCAACCTATGACTTTACACTGATTATTTACACCATAATATGTACCAATATATCAGTATAATTTGATTTATTAACTGTATGGCAAACTCGCGTAATGTTTACACAGACATAGCTTCTATTAAACGAATGTAAATCACCAAACACGAACGTCACAAAGCCACGTGTTGACAACTTGGCAGATGACACAGTGAACTAAAACTCAGTTTTTATAAATAGACGTGTCATGCTTGACCTGTTTGTACTGCAGTTGCGACTGCTACCTGACTTGTTATCGTTCTCGTCTTGGGAAGAATATTGTGTGACCTATATACATGTTCGCACATGCAAATATCAGCAGTGTTTTTTTTATTGCCATTATAGCGTTTGCGGGACTGGCCGATTATTAGGTCATGTGACTCAGGTATTCTAACTCCTGCGTGTTCTTTGGCAATTTGAGATTGATAGGATCATGACTGACATCGATAAACACAATTATGAAGATTGTGAACTTTATGTAGTTAACAAATGAAAATTTTAAAAACAGCTGAAAACAGTGTTTTCTGTTATAAGACAATCAAATGCTGAGAATTTATAGTCATTAGTAGGATGCAAATAAGTCTGACTGCACGGGAACACCACTTAAGTGATTCGGGTTCATTTGAACTTCATCGACTGAGATTACTCAAACTCAGTAATGTTAGAAGTATAGACCGAGCGTATGTAAATAGGGTTGGTTCTCAGAGTTTGCATTCTGCCAATTTCTCTTTGAAATGTGCCCAGGCATCTGATTTACTCATTTCTTGGGTATCCATGATACTGTCTGCAAGTGGTGAGTCGGAGAGTAGAAGTCAAATGATCACGCCGTACTGCAGTGAAAACGATTGTATTGATCTTTGCCAATGACCAGGTGGCGTCAGTGCACGTGTTTTACCGGACATCGGAATATCAAAGATGACGTCATGCATCTTTGATGTTTAGCCGCCAATGCCAGACTATGTAATCTACCATTCATGGAAGACTTTTGATCTGAAGGACCTGAACACGATAGTTTTTATCAGTGGCATTGCATGTGTGTATTTATACATAGCGGGTAGCCGGTTGCCAACCGGTTATCCGGATATCCGTTTCAGCACTACTAAAATCATGTGCATCTCCATAGTAATACCATAGTAATACCATAGTAATACCATAGTAATACCATAGTAATACCATAGTAATACCATAGTAATACCATAGTAATACCATAGTAATACCATAGTAATACCATAGTAACACATGTTACAAGTTACACATGTGGCTCAACATGGCTGAATTTTAACTATTTCAGTGCCAAGTCTGATTTTTGTATCAAGGAAATATGGGTTGATACAAAAATCGGACTTGGCACTGAAAGGGTTAAATTGCTCCAATAGTTTCTTTCATAATTTCTATGTTGAATTGTAGTTTTTCTTTGGTCACGGCAATAAGCAATGTCGTGGGAAATGCCGTGGCAATATGTGGAATCGAACATGCCACAGCAATAAATTTGCCGTGGGACATTTTTCCTAATTTTTAGGGTTGTATTTACCAGTTTAATATTTTCATTCATTTAACAAAACTTGAATTTTGTAGAACTCACATATATATAGCCAAAAGTTACAATTTGTTTTTGTTGTTGGCCATGACTCATGGCTACTGGTTCACTTTGTTTTTATTTTTATTTTAAAGGCTAACATTATATAATGTTTGAATCCCTGATTCATCAATATGAAGCCATTACTATGCCGTGTTATTGATTTCACAAAATGACCAAAAAAATATTTATAGAAATTACGGAACTTCTGTTGCCTGGAAATGTCTATTAAGAGATCGAAAACTGCTCACTTGAGTCACTTCAGCAAGAAAAGTTCCCCCTTTCTGATCAATAACACCTGATTTAATTTAATTTTACAGGGATGCTTAATTATTAGCGATGAGTTGAATCATGCCTCCCTCATTCTTGGATCTCGCTTGTCAGGAGTAAAAATCAAGGTATTCAAGCATAATGGTAAGTTTACACTCAGTGAGCAAACCTGGATATACAGTAATGCCCTAATTAATCGACTTCTTAACCACAGCAGAATTATGGGTAACTTTTCAGGATTTAGTTGGAAATATGGCTTGTTGTCATTCATCGGAAAGCTCTCGCCAAGAGCTTTCCGATGAATGGCAACAAGCCATATTTCCAACTAAATCCTGAAAAGTTACCCATAATTCTGCTGTGGTTAAGAAGTTGATTAATTCGGGCATTAGTGTAGTGTGTCTGACATTTGCAGAATGAGGTCCTCATTCTGCTTAGGCTTCACCTTTTTGGAAGTATCTATTGTCTCAAATGAACATTATTTTTAATTGCTAAATAGATTCTCCCTC
Organism: Siphonodentalium dalli; assembly: GCA_032622095.1. NCBI lineage: Eukaryota > Metazoa > Mollusca > Scaphopoda > Gadilida > Siphonodentaliidae > Siphonodentalium > Siphonodentalium dalli. Next base: position 97,396,406 of record CP136066.1, read on the forward strand.
TCAGTTGTAAAAGAATACATTGGAATAGTCTATTACTCATTTGGAGGGGTGTTCAGGAAATTCTTGATATATACCATCATGTTTGTGACGTATTTTGTTTTTGTTTTCCAAGGTTTCCCAGCGTCTCTATCATTTTCGGTACGCGATAAGATGTTTCCTTTGGATCTTAATTATCCATGCGAGAATAATAGTCTGTTGACAAGGATGTAATGATAGAACGGTTTTCCAGTTTGATACACAATGTCAACATGGATTTTAGTCATTTACATTGATCCATGGAACACATTTGTTTTTCTCAAATAAACTCAAAATCGCAAGTTTGTATTGTCAATAACAGTTCAGCATGGCACTATATATATGTTTGGTTGATGAACTCCAGTTAGTTCAATTCTTTAGTTCTTTCTAACTACCCACCGGTGACACAGCGAAGGTGCGTGGTGGGTTATAGCATTTGAAAACAATAAATAGTTGGAAAATTCAGGCTAATAAATAAATAAAAAATATTCTGATATTTAAATTAAAGGTACATTATCCGATTTGATGGTTCCCCTATCACCAGATTCCAACAGCAGCAATATATTTGCTAGGCCTGCAGATATTCCAGTCCAGGTGGTGATAAATAACAGATTTCAACTCGACTCGAATAAAATATTTTGTCAACCCCCGAAGCCAGAGAAACACTAATTTAGGACCAAATTGAAAATTGGGAAAATGTTTCTACCTCTAATAAAATGGAACGATATTGAAAACTGTCACTTCCCTGGTGACATCCTGGCGTCCGTGTGGAGTATATAGTCTATATATAGACACAACCAATACATATAAGTTGCTTGGAGTACTCAAATAGTTTATTTTATTTCACTATCAGTTTAATTAAAACAACCTGCCTCTGAGTTACGAAATGTTGGAAAAGGGCAAAAATGGATAAAACCTCCAGGTCAGGGGAAAATATATGAACAGACAAAATAGTCTTGTCGATAAAAGTTTTGACCTAGAACACATTTGGACTAAGTTGGTTTTTATTCCATTTTGAAGCGGAATAATAATCATATCCTCTATAACATATCCAAAATCCGCTTAGAGCAAAATTTTGTATTCAAAATGCCATCCATGATGACAATTGGCATCGAAAAAATGCCGACTTTCTGTGATGGGTGCACCAACTATCGCCAAATTAGTAATAAAATGAAATATACACAAACAGTGCTTAGTTGTAAACCATATAATTATGTAGAATGTCTATCCTAACATGGCCATAACACACCTGTTACCCCATTTGATATTGGAATAGTTAGAAAATAGACATGGAAAAATAACACCAGAACAGCATCTTCACCGTTGGTTTCAGTAGTAGAATAGGAATAAATTTGTTTTAAATTGTTTATCCTCAAAATGTGTCTACATTACACGCCGTTCCCATAGTAACGACACCACTTTCAAATTTTATAGCATTGCGGCACATAAAGCTCACATCTTCTACTTTCATATGATATCTAATTTTACTGGTGTTAAAAAAAATCTTGTCAAAACTGCTCATCTATGTAGATAATTAACACAGTTCGTTCCAAAGCTACGTGCGTGTGTACACACTCGCCCCACCTGTCTATCTTGTTTCCAGTTGCTTTCAACATATAAACATGCAATGAATGGATCTACGTAAATTGTGAAAAACTATATGGACACTTAGCTAGATCATTATCATGAATCTCTACTCTGTCTATGCCCAGAGAGATATTCTACACCATCTCAAATAATGTTAACTTTTTCATGTTCAGACTGAAGTTTATAGCATAAAAAACAGCGCAGCTTATATACTTCCTAGTTAATATCATTCCTCAGAAAATACTATATTCCACTATATCCCAGCTCGATGTTGCATGAAATATGTCACTTTGTTGAGTCGAGTTTGATTGGCATCCTTTACAATCATGAAATTTCTCACGGGTAATCAATTCAATGTTTATTTCGATGTCGACTCACAAAAGTCACAGACAAATCATGCAATCTGGAGTTGTGACCACCCCTATTGTGAAATATATTATTAAGGAACAAGTATTAACAAAGAAATAATAGTCACTGCATTGTTTGTTCAATGCTATAAAGTTCTCAGTCAGAATATTAAAAAGTTTCCATATTTTGAACGGGTTGAATATGATCTCTACGGTAGCCAGAGTGCAAATTCATGACATGATCTAATACTCATAAACTGCAAATCATTTAATTTACTACCGTAATGATGTTAAATACAAATGCATCTCAATATAATTACTTATTATATTAGTAATATTATGTTCCTTTCTGAAACCCACCTCGCACCATCGCCACGTCTCTGATAAATGCAGGATGACCGTTCTATCATTAAATTCTTGTCAACAGAGACCATTGTTCTTGCAGGAACACATAAGATAAAATTGAATCCCCTTTATCGCGTACTGAAAATTATAGAGAAGCTGGGGAAGTTTATTTACAAATTCATACACCCGGAGATCCTCGTCTGTTGTCGGTGATTGCATCATCCAAAATAGCAGGCTGATTTTTTGGGACCTAAACACCACGATTTTGTTGTAATTTTCATGACTTGAATGCGTCTTTTTGGGACACATATTGGTCATAGAAAGGTGGTTTGGGTATTTATCTATCTTATTTTGATACCGGGAAAATTTCAAAAGCGAATATTATTTTATGTATTTTGGAGCACAAACCACTTTAAGTACAGTACATTTGATATTATTACCTCACATTTAATAAAAGGTGAAACATTTGACTTAATAAATTTAGATGCAGAAGGAGGTTTTAATACATGTACGTGTTCAGTTTCAGTTCATACTCGGCATGTATATCAGGACTCAATTGGCAGCTGAACCCCTTATCAGTATGCAGCCTGTTGTGTAATGCTCTGATAAAAAATATTAAAAAAAAATTATAATAATTTAAATAATTTTTTTTTTTTTTTTTTAAAGCCCTGATGCTTTTTGAAGAAAAAAATTGCCCGAGAAACGAAACATCGACTATGTGGCCTTATTTTTATTTATGATGAGAATAAATAGACAATAGTTAACTGTTATTGGCGACGAATGATGTTTCTCCTCATGTGAGTTGCAGCAGATTATTTTTCAGGAGGTATTTTTTACTGTTAATGACATCAATTCATTGATTGATTGTATGCCAAACTTAACTGAGAATGTGCTCGCGAGCTCGGGATAAACAGTACATAATCGTTGGGAGTAAGATAAACCCCTGGGAATAGATTAACATTTTGGGGCTTCATGGAGAGGGGATACATGTACAATTTTTATTTTGCCTGAAAAAGATAATGAAAAAGTAATAAATTGTTCCATGTGACAGGCATTACGTTTTTTCCACAGACATGAAAGATTTAGAATCGGTGCTACGTAATGCTGTGATAAATGGTCAGGATCGGATCAACCGAAAGTGGAAAAAGATATTTATTATTGTCGAGGGTATTTACAGGTAAGGTTTCATCATTTTTAGCTCAACTTTACTTTGTAAAGTTTGAGCTATTGCCATGGCTTGGTATCCGTCATCCGTGTGTGTGTGTGTGTGTGCATGTGTGATTTGTCAACAACACAGGCTACAGGTCGTACCTTTGGTCGGATCATTATGAAATTTGTCATAGTTGTGTTGACATTGACATGTAGATGGGAACGAGTCATTTTGGGCCATCTTGGATTTCAAAATTCAATCCATTAGCATGGGCTATAGGTCACACTGTTCGTCTAATCATCATGAAATTTGTCATGGATGTTAATATTGACATGTAGATGGGAATGAGTAATTTTGGGGTCGTTCGGCCAAAAAACATGGCCGCTGGCAGCCATCTTGGATTTTACTCTTTTCATGACTAAATCCTTTGTCACGGGCTACAGGTCATACCTTTGGTCGGATCATCATGAAATTTGTCACCAATGTTAACAATGACATGTAGATGGGAAAGAGTCATTTTGAGGTCATTCGGCAAAAAAACATGGCCACCAGCAGCCATCTTGGATTTTACTCTTTGCATTGCATGACTAAATCCTTTGGCATGGGCTACAGGTCATGCCTTTGGTCGTATCATCATGAAATTTGTCATGACCTGTTGACATTGACATGAAGATGGTCACAAGTCATTTTGGGGTCATTCGGAAAAAAACATGGCCACCAGTGGCTATCTAGGATTTCAAAATTCAATCCATTAGCATGGGCTACAGGTAGAACTCGTTCTGTTCATCTGATCATCGTGAAATTTGTCATGGATGTTAATATTGACATTTAGATGGGAACGAGTAATTTTGGGGTCGTTCGGCCAAAAAACATGGCCGCTGGCAGCCATCTTGGATTTTACTCTTTGCATGACTAAATCCTTTGGCACTGGCTACAGGTCGTACCTTTGGTCCGATCATTATGAAATTTGTGATGGATGTTGACATTGATATGTAGATGGGAACGAGTCATTTTGGGGTCGTTCGGCCAAAAAACATGGCCGTCGCAGCCATCTTGGATTTTACTCTTTGCATGACTAAATCCTTTGGCACACCCTACAGTCCACTTCCCTCAGCCGATCATCACCAAACTTCATATTAATCTTGATATTGATCTAGTAGATGGAGGAAATCAAATTTTTTTAATTTCATTCGAAAACATAGCTGCCATCAACCATCTTGGATTTTACTTTATATATATCTAGAGCTTCATGTTGATAATCTGGTATTACTTAGAAATTTCAACTTTCGCATTCCTAATCGCTCCATTGACTGTAACCCATGAAATTGTTCCCTTTCCAAGTTGAGCTACAGTGTCATTGACACTTTCATTTAATGACACAATGGATAAGAATTCATACGTCATACCAGGGATGTGGCGATGGGAGAAGGAGGAGGATGGAGAAGACAGTGTCTCACTCTCCCTAATTTTGGAGAAAAATTGTTATAGTTAGAAATTTCATGCCTGACACAAAATTTCAGACCAAACGTAGGTTAAACATGTTCGGATAGTTGATATTCCAATCAGTAGTTAGTGAGAAATTGTTTGCTTTTTATACCAAAAGTTGAAATTTTTCTTACTTTCGGTCATTTTGTTTCACTGAAATGGCTATCAGTTTTATATCAAGCTATTGCATCAGCATCTAATTAAATAACATGTGCGGGATTCAATTGTGTGTGCACGGGGACCCTCCGTAACACGTGCTTCAATTTCACATTCTTGGGCATTGTTTATCTTAGTTACATTGTCATGAGTATGTCGCGAAGATCAAAGACATCTGCCGACAAGCTGTGCATTTTGATGTAACTACGTTGCAATTGTACCGATTCCCATTGTCATAACGTGTCCCAAACAGTTCATTTTGACTGAGGTGTGTTAACCCTTGGGATTCCAGCATTTTCCTACCATGTATCTGACTATATGCCGAAATTAAAAAATTGATTACTTGATAAAAAGTTTTGAGTCGGACCAATTTTGCGGAGTCCGTTGGGGAAACTCTAAACACAGGTTTTTTTTTTGTCTTAGTTCAGAGAGCCAATAACTCAATGTGATGCATTCCATAGTGAGCCATCTAATGTGAGGAACTGGAAATCCGGTTTCTGCTTTCATTAGTGACGACCGAGGGATTTTGGGTGTTCCTCTCTCACTGGCATGTCATGTGTATAGCGATGGGGTGGCATTGTTGTTAACATGCTTGACTCGTAACGTCATGGTATGAAGACATCATGTGTTTGAAATACATTCTCCACCATTGTCAAACACTGCATTGGTAGCGAGCTCATACTACAGCTGTTGTGGAGTTCTAACTCAACAATTAAGTGAGTATCCAGTCAGGATTTGACTGATATTGTCAGTATGCTAATCCTGATGTGCTCATTAGCTGCTCAGATTGCTTCTTGGGTAATCGTTGCCCAATAGGCAGGATAATAATGATGTAAAGTGCATTGAAACTACTTTACTTGTGCATACACTAATGCCACTATATAACGCACTATTATTAATGAAATCTGCCAAATCGTGACAGCTGTCAATCAAAATTTGTGTCTTACAGAACATTCTTCAATACTCTAACCTTTGCTGATATATACATTCAAGATTTGATCTAACTTCGATCAAATGTTACTGGATAAAAGAACTCTTACTGTAACAATCAGGCCTGCAAAAATGGTGCCGACATTTGCAGAATGGGGTCCCATAGGGTGAATTTAGTGATGCTACCCCACACAGCAGACTAGCATTACCAAGTTAACCTCTGAAGACCTCATTCTGCATGGCCTCATCTGCTATGGGGGACCTAGACTCAGTTCCCAGATGGTGAAGATGGTGATGTGCAGCCATTGGGCACTTCGATTATGCATTGTGTCATCTGCAAAATTGGGGATATAGCAAAACTAAACTAAAAAAGAAAAAGAAACTTTATAAAGAAGTTTCTAAAGAAACTAAAAACCTTGTTAAAGATACTTTTCCAGAGAAGAAGAGGCCCAATCAGAATGAGGTCCCCAGAAGGTGAAATCACTAAATTACCTTCTGGGGGACCTCATTCTACATATGTCCGGCACCATATTTTGTGCACCTGATAACAATATTGTTTATGTAACAAGTGTTTCAGAATGTGAAATCTCATTATCCAAGTAATCATACTGAACATTCGAACATACTCAATCTTTATTTTGTGTGTAATTTGGAACCTAACCTATAAATAATAATAAAATCATTCTTAGTGTAAATTAATTCATTTCGATGTTCACCTATTTCCGTTAATTTATATTCATTTCAATTCTTTCTGAAATATGCATTTGTTTTTTACCTGATTATTTTGTACATGAAAATGAAAATGGATACATATTGAATAATATTATGGAGAGACCAATAAGAGATTTTGAACTGTTGCGCTGATCATTCTTTCAAAATTAATAGCAGGTTGCGAACTACAAGTTCCTGTTCAAGCTGTAAATTTGGCAAAAATGTCACTAATATCATGGTTCGATTTCACGGTTAGTGCCTTGTACTTCATGATTGGTAGATACAATGTAGTTGCATTGGAACGCGGATATTGGTAACTGAGTTACACAAGCTTTGAAATAGGGTGTCTGTCATTTGCAGAATGAGGTCCCCAGAGGGTGAATTTAGTGATGCTACCGCGCATAGTGGGCTAGCATCACCAAATTCACCCTCTGGGGACCTCATTGTGCTTACACCTCAGCAGAATGAGGTTCCCAGAGGGTTAATTTGGTGATGCTAGCCCGCTATGTGGGGTAGCATCACTAAATTCACCCTCTGGGGACCTCATTCTGCAAATGACAGACACCCTATTTCAAGGCTTGGAGTTACATGAAACTTGTAGTGTATGGCAAGACGTAAGCAACATCTATGCATATAAAAGCATATGGCCGTCATGTCACATTTGGTCGAAATTCGAATTGTCTTCTTTGAACAATTTGTTTGACGAAGAAGGCATGCTTTATATGTTTGGAGCAAGCATCGGCTATGTCTTTAGGGGCAAACAGAACTATGTTCGGGATGCAACAAAAAATCCAAATATTTCATTGCACTGCGATCGCCTTAGCATCGCTTCGCCCAATTAAACGTGTCAAAAACATTAGGTCGGGTTAAATGCTAAAGCTTGTATCTGCTCAATTAACACTTCCATGACTGGAGCTTCCTGAAATTTTGCGAAAACCCTGTGCTAATGCATTCTCTTATGTATGCGAGTCGCCCATAGGGCACCTCTCATATATAAGAGAATGCATTGGTCTAGCAATATTTACCTTGATCTTGTAAGCCAGTGTATTCTCTTATATATGTGGGGCTCTCTATGGGAGACTCACATATAAGAGAATGCACTGGCACAGGGTTTTTAAGGCTCCCTATGGGAGACTCACATATATAAGAGAATGCACTGGCACAGGGTTTTTAATGCTGCACCAGCATAGCTCCCATCCTCAAAAGGGTTAATATAATATTTATAGGAGCCATAACAGTTCCAAACTTGGAAATTGGGGCATAAAAGTTATACGTTTGATACTTATCATAGCATCAATACGGACGGCAAGATAAATCCTCTCTCTATATTAAAACAATCATAATGCTGTGAAGTACTTCAATAGGAATTTTGTGTTTCCCGTGATTGCCGTTAGCCGTTTGAGCGGGAACTTGTTGTTCTCAACCTGCTTAATGTCAAATTGCAATGAATGACCTGAACTGTTGGCAGAACATAAATGTTATTGAGGTTGATCGACAGTCACATGGTACGACATTAATGTCTAGGGAGCCACAAAGCTTCAATGTCACACCATGTTACTATCAATTGCAGACAATAAGTTATAATTGTATCCTTGCTTTCAGTATGGAGGGATCCATAGTTCGTCTTCCAGAGATTATTTCATTAAAGAAGAAATATAAAGCCTACCTCTATCTGGATGAAGCCCACAGTATTGGCTCTTTGGGCCCACATGGTCGAGGTGTTACAGACTATTTTGGGATAGATCCCCGAAGTGTCGACATTTTGATGGGAACCTTCACAAAGAGCTTTGGATCAACAGGAGGATATATAGCAGGATCAAAGGTCAATGTCTTAACTTTTCTCATTCAGTACTGTTTTACATGTATACATTGTCCATAATTCTTACACAGGATCGTTCAGATACTATTTACATATAAAAGCAGATGATAGAAAGAGGAGTCATTTGTAGAAATGATCAGTTCTAATTCACTCATTCAGCCTCCAAGCAGGTAAATCCAATTTTTGCGACGCTGATTGGTCAGTTTCCCAGGTGAGAACAGGTATAGCTGGTGTAAAATCATGGGAAACATGATTATGATGTCATGCATATTTGACTTAAAAGTTGATTAAAACGATAGTTCTTCCATCAAAAACAACACATTGATCACTGTTGAACAGTGTAGTGTTCCAAGAATAGTAACATTTGTTGTTCCAGCATCAGCTAGTGTACTTATAAAAAACAATTGAAATAATTTTCATTATTTAGTGAAAGAAGCTTCTGTTAACTTCTGTCTTCGACTCAGGATTATATCGAAGACAGAAGTTAACAGAAGTTAACTTCTTTCACTAAACAAGCCTGCAAATAGTTTGTCTGTCATTTGCAGAATAGCTAGTGTCACCAAAGTCACCCTCTGGGGACCTCATTCTGCTTTGGCCTCATCTTCTGGGAAGTATCCATAGTCTCAAATTAACATTGTTTTTTGTTACTTTTCCCCTTCTGTTCAGTTTCTATATCCCATAATTTGCAGAAGTTAAAAAATGCATAATCTAGGTGACTAATGGGTGAACATCAACAACTTCAACTGGGGAACTTCAATCTGATCCTAGGTCTCCCATAGTCAATGTTTCCCATGAGGAAACCACAGTGAGAGCACTTATTTGCTCTCGCATTTCAGAAGATGGGTGTAATTGCACCCGTAATATAATCGTAAGTTGCATTTTTCTCAAACAAAATGTCATTGTGGGATAGCCTATGTCCAGTTACACATTCACGTGCCCATAATTTAACTGAGATGGAAAGGTTATAAATATACCTCAAATATTGAATTAATCGCTCCCTCACCTGGGGAGGACTGCATAGTAGTTGAAGCCTAAGCAGAATGAGGTCCCCAGAGGGTGAATTTAATGATGATAGCCTGCTGTGTGATATTGTTGCTAAATTCACCCTCTGGGGACCTCATTCTGCAAACGACAGACACACAATTTGCAGACTTGAGCCTAAAATCTATATTTTGCATGTTTTGGCGCTTGTGTCGCTTTTGGCAAGCATAAAAGGTGCAGGAAAGCCAGTTCTCCATCTTAAAGGATTTATCTGGTCTAGAAACTACCAAACGCAATCGGAAAGCCCTCGCTATTGTGACTGAAATGATTCAAGTCCCATTCCGATCACATAATAAATAAGCCGAAAAATTAATAAATAATACCACCACCGGTATTTGGGGGATGAGTTATTTAAGTAATCAAGTTATCGTGGTTCACTTTGGAAGTCATTATCGATAGCAGACCATATATTTATATGAATAAAGTAATTGGTGCATAGGATAGTTGTTTTTGCAGCCATTAATAACATGCCGTCGCGTGTTTTGTTTGTTTAAGGCCAAAAAAAAAAAGTATTTTGATTCTCGGGCAATTTTTTTTGAGAATCAATGAGGGAGCGAGGGTTTTATTTTTATTTTTTATTTTTGTTATGGGGATAATGCCCATAGTTAGCATGGATTATTATACCTTCCCAGGTTAAGAAAATCTAAGGAGAACATTGTTTTGATATAAACTAATGTATTCCACTATAAAGATTGACTAATTATCACATTATACTTCCCGTACATCAAATCTGAAATAAAGAATGACATAAATATATGACATTGTACTATCCTATCCGTACATCATGTAGGGATTTACCAGAATGATATATATATACTAGTACAATGTATATTTCAATTTACTGAACCATTGTTGATATATTTGATATATGTATGTACCTTTTTATAGTATATATCTATTTATATCAGACCTGTTTACTTTCATAATTGGAAATAGGGAGATTTAGTGAAACATAGGGAGATTTTTTTCAATGTCAGTAACATGGAAAACACTTCATATTTTTTAAATGCAACAAACAGTCTATGACATTTACATAGACTGTTTGTTGCATTTGGTTTGCATCTGCCACACCTCAGTTATCAGTTTCTTGATTTTCTGCATTCAAAGGCACACCCTTTTGGTAGTATTCACAGTTTAGTACATCTATGCACAATTAACGGCCTTGACACCGACCACCGAGTGTCTCTAATTTCTAAAATCACTGAATCATTGGGAATAAAATTACGATTTTTCGGTTATGGATCACGCTTTATTTCCAACAAGCCAAAATACAACGATTAAAATTATATTTGCACACTATAAAATGGTGCTCTCGGATAATTTTCCAAATATATTCAGTAACATCGGTGAATTTAAAGAGAATATGCATGGATAGAATTATTTGAGGTCCGTTCGATTCTCGTTCTGTTACTGTGTATATATAAAACACGGAATACCACAAAGACGGAAACGGAACTAAAACAAACAAAAGTTTAAATCGGGATTATAAATTTTATATCTATCTATATACTTTAATATTTATCCATTTATAGTTACTATACATACTAGCCATAAAAACTATTATACTAAACCAGCATACACATTGCCAATACGCACCATATTTCTTTCCGGTTTGCCTTCCCGAAATTGGAAATCTCATAATTGTTTACCTCGCGGACACACATTTGACATAATAAACTTGGGGTTTCGGCAGCTTGTGGGGACAATATACCTGGTAGTTATCGTTGCCTAGTGTCTGTTTTTGAATACCAACACATACACCATTGTATGTCTATCATATTCGATGTTTGAAACATAACTATTTTCTCTTTTCTAGTTTCCTATTTTTGTGTTATCATTTGAAAATCATAATAAAATGGTTCAACGCGGGCCTTTTTTCCAGATGCGACAGAGATACTATTTACCGAGAACAACTCTAAAATTAATAATTAAGTGTTCATAATGTTAAATTTTAGTGTATATATAAATCTTTAGTGGATATTATGCCATGTTTGACCTTTTAAATGACATATATGTAGTTATTATGGGTATACCGAGAAGTTGAAACATCGCGCAGCCGCTATTCTTGTTCTCGGTTGGTGGTAACACAAAGGCATGAGCCGTGCCTATGTGTTAATTAACTAAGAACTAGCTGCGTGATGGGTCTGATTGGTGATCAAAATTCATTGAGTTCTGTAGACAAAGATGGAGGTGTTTCTTCTTAAATTAGCAAGTGAAAGTGAATCGAACATTTGATGAGACAGTGCATATATAGCAGCCGATATACGTACACAAAACAGACGATATTTTACTAATTAATTCATGTCAAGATTACGGACTAAAATATTTGACGCTCAAAAGCAAATAAAAGCATACCAAAATGTTGGACAAAAACAGCAATTGCGAGTCCATTAACAACATCCTTAAATTATCGACGGACTAGAACATTTTAAAACTGCCAGATTAAACAGATAGACATTTTGATATTGTAAATTACGATCAGCTAAGAGATATCAAAAGTGCACCGCTCTCCATATGTGCGGTCAAATTTACCGAGAACAAGTTTTAATTTAATGACATATTATGCATAAACTTATGAAAACGATTTCGCCATCGATAGTCACTGCATTTCATTAATATATAAGAATGACGGTGTGTGTTGTCAATTGAGATATAATATTTAAGCACTTTAAATAACGTATTATACTTAAATTATCCGTAGATATTGATATTTTCATTAAAATGTTTACTGTTATGCATTGTAACAGAGATATTTTTAACCGATTGTAATCCTCGTTAATATATCTAGCGGAAATCTCGGTTGTTCTCGGTAAAATAAGCTTGCTAATTTGCTAATTTGGAGCTAATTCAACATCACCAATCGATGCAGCGCAGATACTGTGCAGTGCACTTCTGATATCTCTTGTAGTTGATCGTCTACAATTTCGAAACATCTTTTCTGTTAGATCTGGCAGTTTAAAATATATAAGTTTTGCTTCTTAACTTCAATGGAAGTTTTGCTTCTTAACTTCTTATGGGATATGTTCCTCATATAATAAGCTACCACCATCATTATGGTATTGGTTCCGAAAATAATAATAATGGTAAGCAATGTCATATATCTTGCATACATGCATGTTTGACTTCTGATTCAATTCTGTATATTGCTTGCTTGATTAACAGTTATATGCACCAAATACAACTCAACTCAATGAATTTTGTTCACCAATCAGACCCATCATGCAGCTAGTACTTAGTTAATTAACACTTAGGCACGGCTTATGCCTTTGTGTTGCCGCCAACCGAGAACAAGCACGGCGGCTGCGCGATGTTTCAACTTCTCGGTATACCCATAATAACTACTTATTATGTCATTTAAAAGGACAAATATGGTTTAATATTCACTTAAGATTGATATATACACCATGATTGAACATTATTAACACTTAATTATTAATTTTAGACTTGTTCTCGGTTGTTCTCGGTAAATAGTATCACCCAGACGCGGCTATGCCCGAGAATCAAAACACTTTATTTTTTTTGGCCTAATAGATGTTACTGTAGTGCTAAATTTTATAGTCACTCGGTGACTATTCATCAGTGTCAACTGGCGAAATTGTTTGCACTATAAAATGGGACCAAAAGTGAGTGGTAATGGCAGCTGACGATCGCATTAACTTTGTCATAAGAAGCTCCAAAATGTTATAAAAACACTGGGCGGAATAATGTTAACTATATATTAGGTGTTTCATTTGTTGTTCTTTGTAAGTTATTTCCAAATTCTCAATCATTTGTATATTCAAATGCCACCATGCGACATAAGAAAAAAAACGAACAACAAATACAAACTGAAAAACAATGCCCGGCTAGCCTACAATTTAGAAAATAAAATACTGTTATGCCAAAAGTGCCTAATTAATAATTATTGTAGTTTCGACAGTCTGTTGTGTATTCGAGTTAATTCTCTTGTTTACGCAATATCTGATCATATCTTGACTGGAAGGATTTTAGCAAGCAGTCCTCAGTTGTGCACTTCTCCAAAAAGGCTTCATAGGAAGAAACGGAGAGGATTATTATGACAAATAAAAATTTAATTAAAAACATCATGATGTTTTAAATCTAAATTAACGCTCCCAAATTAATATTTCTTTGGCTTCGGGGGTAAAAAATATAGTCAATCAAAGCTAGAGTCATCGGATATCGATTTTTAAAATTTGTTATTTTTCTAAATGTGTCCTTATTTGTGCCCCAGAAAAAAGTTGTCAAACCTACGGTCTCAATCAAAATTGCGGATGAAGATGGATAACTCTAAAATCAAGTGGTAATTTCGTCATACTCCAGTGATATTATGGCCATATTTCATTGAACATGTTGATAAATAATACCATAGTTGAATAGTTGACAGTTGTTAGCATTATTTTGTTGTAATTAATCAATTCTGATAACTAAAACGTATTTTGAAGAAATGTTGTTGTTGTTGTAACTTGATATGGGGACCGTCTAATCGGATTGAGCACATTTAACCAACACCTTTTTAATCGTGCCCCTTTGGTATTTAATTGCACTCCTATAATGCACAACGGTATGACACTATTTCAGTGGTATAAATTAGCTTCTGAAATTTGTACCATACAACAAAGAAGAAGCTAGAAGCCCCAACTTGTATTCTTGCAGAAACAGTTAAATATTCCACTCATTGCATTTCCGCATAAATTAATCTCATTTCACTCCACTTTTATTGCTTCAAAGTACACTTTAGTCATCATTATTTGTTATATAATCTAATATTCTAGCAAATCCTGTTCATAATCAGCACATTCAACCAGTTTTTATTTAATGATCACTATTTATTGTATAAAGACATTTAATCGGAGATACTGCGATATTTCATATGTAATTATCAACTCGTTGCGCGATTGGCGAAATTATTTCAAGCTGCACCCACCGCTGTCACCGATTAGCAGATCAGGTGAACTTACCAGACAGCGATGATCATTTGATCGGTCATGTGACCGCATTGTAGTCATGTGATCGTACTAATCAGTCATGTGACCTAATTGAGTAAAATCTTCAGATACTTCCGCGATTTTTAGTCGAGTTTTTCAAAAACTCGACTTATGGTTTGACGAGGGACGGCGGGCGGACCTAAAGAATGCCTTATAACTTTGACATTTGTGAACGGATTCAAAAAAAGTTTGGTATGTGAGTTGCTCCCAATGACTATTTACTGCCTGTAGAAAATGGGTCACGTCCGAACTTTTTGACAAGAGTTATCCATCTTTGATGACTTTTTTGCAATTTTATCACCTGTTAGCGCGATAACTCAATCAAAATTAACTGATTACAACCATATTTGATATATGAGTCTCTTGCAACAATATCTCGGACGAGTTCGAAAACCAGGTTTGTCCGAATTTTTTCCCCTGAGTTATGGGCCTTAGTTTGTCTATTTTTAGCATTTTTTCACCATTAGCGCGATAACTGAATAAAATATTAACTGATTCAAACCATATTTGGTATATAAGTCTCTTGCAACAATATCTCGGACGAGTTCGAAAACCAGGTTTGTCCGAATTTTTTCCCCGTAGTTATGTGCCTTAGTTTGTCTATTTTTAGCATGTTTTTCACTGTTAGCGCGATAACTCAATTAAATATTAACTTATTCAAACCATATTTGATATATGAGTCTCTTGCAACAATATCTCGGACGAGTTCGAAAACCAGGTTTGTCTGACTTGTGTGGGCCTTATTGCCAAGTTATTGGCAGAAGTTTTTTTCGACTGCCAATAAACTTGACAAAGCATCTTAGATGCGTACCCCTTGTTTTGTATTAAAATGATAAAAATATTATCTCATCGATTCAGCTCGATTTAGAATTTTCTTAGCGAAATGGGTCTTTTAGACATATAATTAGTATTATGAAGAGAAAGAAAAAAAAATATGACAATCATTTTTATTTGTAGGAGCTAATTAAATATCTGATGGTGCACTCGCATGGATCTATATATGGGTGCACTATGTCACCACCCGTCGCCATGCAGACGTTATTGGTCATCAAATCCATTTCAGGCCGTGACGGAACTTCCAATGGTATGTCTTCTTTTTCATTTAATAACCCTTTAGTTACTGACTGAATTCTACTATTCAGTTCTCAAAGCGTTCATCGGAATAGTATGATTTTCAATCCTGTTGATAGGCATGGGAGATATGGGTCTGGTCACGATATGATATGTACATGATACGTCACATGGTTCGCAATCCGAATACATATCTGCTAATGATGTTGCCACCTCCTATGGTATGGTGTCAGATGTACACTGTGGAGGTGGCGTCCTGGGTCTGTATTATATTGTGTAATTATAAATGATAACTATTTTTTGCAATTAAATGGTGCCTATGTGAAGGGGAGATGTCACTTACCATGTCATTGAAATTCCGATCAAAATCATCCTAATATTTGTTACTTATTCGTTACACAATATCATCCAGTGTTTATAAAATGGCTTCTCAATCTTGGATTTTCAATTTTCTATTTTGAACGCATGTGAGTGACCTTTGACTTGCAGTTTCGTGTCCGTTTAGGCGATGACAATTAGCTACCATGTGAGTGTTAATTACACTTTAGCTCAAATTTAGACATATGTTCAGTGATACATATTAATGATGATGTTTTTGTTTCTTTGTTAAAGAATGTCTACCTCTTCCAGACAATTTCTACAACAACATATCTTATTTTATAAAACCTGATTTAAAAAATACATTAAACATTCAAAGAACATGACTATTGTCAGTGTTACTATTCATTGAGAAAATCCCATAATTATGATTGTTTACCATAATTGCCTATTATATTGTGTGTATAACACCTACTTTGTAAACTCCATCTTTACACCCTACTGTCTACTGTGTGTATACAGCTTCCTACTGTGGGTATAAATTTCTACTGTGGGTGTAAATGTTCAAATGTAATTTCATGTGTTAAACATTGATACCCATATAGAACTACATAATAGTCAGCAAAATAGTTCATACGTCACATTCATTTAAAATTGGAAGTTGTCATGATATAAATTAGATATGAGGAAAATTGCCTGCATTTCAATCAAATGTAGCATTGTAGCTTGCTAGTGTTATGTGAACTAGGAAACATGAATGGTAATTCCAAGTGACTGATCACTCAGAAACAGGCTGATGTCATGACATAAATATATGCATCACTATATTCATTCCTTATAGCATCATGTTTGTGTCTCTTGGTATGGACACACATTCAAAGTATATAGTGGAGTAGTTGAATTCGTGGAACAAATCAAAAATAGTAGCCGAGAGTACAAAATTTTCACCACTCATGGTATTGTGCTTTTAACCACTCACCAAAGGCTCGTGATTAAAACCACAATTCCACTTGGTATTCTTGGCTACTATGGGTGTATTCTATATGTACATCAGTTAATTTCGATTTATTACCATTACAACCCACATATCACATTATGCACCAGAACAGTGGTATATGATAGAAAATTATTCATAGATGTGGAGATAAGTGGATTGAACAGTAAGGAAATTGCAAGTCTGACAGGGCATCATTTGGAAATTGGGGGGGGGGGGTCAATTGTTTATAATAGTTTCATTTTAAAACCATTTTAGGCTTGCAGTCTGTTGACCAGCGGTAGACTGTATCTATGTGCTTTAGGTAAAATGTTTTAAATTAAATAGCCACTACGGAAGTTTTATAACTAGTGCAGGTGTTTTATTTGAAATTTCTCCCAACAGATTTGAGAAATTAAAACCTAAGAGGTGCAAATTTTAGTTGGGTTCAATCAGGATTCCCAAATTGGATACCCCAATGATGACCGCCTAGTCAAGTCACTGTCCAACTTGCAGACTCAATATTAGGCTTTTTGGGCATTTAAACCACTTGGAACAAAACATGAATACAAAGTAACGAAAGAGCTCTTTCCATCAATGTATCACATTATTATAATCAATAAATTTGAAAAATGATCAAGGAAATACATGGGTGGATACAAAAATCGGACTTGGCACTGAAAGGGTTAAATGCCTTTCTGGTCGACTCGTGGAAGTTTTACTGAACTTATTTTGTTATGCAAACTGTAGTTGCGTCCATTCACAGGCATAAAACCAAGTGTCATGGCGTTAAGGGGGAGACACACGTTTTGCATAAATCCAGCCAAAAATGACAAGAGATATTGAACAAAGAATATCTCTGGATCTATGTGGCGAAAAATCTTGAATTTCACATATCATCATCTTCATTTAATGTAGAATCTGAGCAATTATTAAGAGACGACAAAAACAATTCATTTTACTACATTTGAGAGGTTGAAAATATTATTTTCTTTTTTGTCCCTTTCAGTACCAAGAACTGCTAGCATAATTAATAATTTCACACAATACTCCAATCACCAAATATCTTATTGGCTTGGCTCTATGAGAGGAGGCTTCATTTGTGTCATAATGTTGAGGTAGATTTTTTTTTGTAAAGGATAATGACTGAGTGGAGTGTCTGAGGCCAAATAATCACCAAGGCCGCGAAGCGGCAGCGGGTGATTATTTGGTCTCGGACACTTCACGAGGTCATTATCTGACTTAAAACCCACACACCCATGTGCACATCATATATGATTTGCATATGGGTATTCGGACACTGTGTTGTGAACACAATGGTCTTTTGAATATGTATTAATGTATAAGCTGACTGCTCATGTTGGCCAATGTGCCACTTTGCTGAACGGTCATTAAAACCTACTATCCAATAATTGTATTGGTATGGCTGACCTGATAGCGAGCAGTTGGCAACTGTGTGTGTGATATTAACACAATTTGCAGTCGTCACATTTCAGCACGGGCTGAATGCAAGTTACCATTAATCAGGAAAAAGTACAGTATTGTCCGTCACCTCATATTTATGGTCTGGCTTCCCCATTCAGAATCCAGACCCACAAGTTAAGAGAGTCATGCTATCTTGGTTTGTCGCTGTACTGTGGACTCAAGGCATGCATGTGAGATAAATTTTTTCGTTTTTATCTATTTCAACCTTTTTTCGTATATGATTTCATATTCAATAGTTATTTGTTGAACGATTACTAGCTTGAATTTCAATAACCCCCCATTTGGTCAAAGAAGGGACGTGGTTACACAATTTTCGTTTGGGTTGGGCGTCAAGCTTTGAAGTTTTAACTGCACCCCTCCATTCTGCAAACTGTCCTGCATCCTTTTCGGATTAGCAAACTTAGCATTCTTCAACTGGATTTCTTGTTTTTCTCTTTGTTTTCTGTTTTTTGCGTCCATTTTATGGTTGTTGTTGGGTGTGTTTTAATTGTTATTTTAGAGTAGACTCGTTTACTCATCTTCAAACCAATAATTATCGTTCTTCACATTCTATTATTCATAGAACTTTCTTTTAGTTTACCTTGATTTAATTTAGAAATAGACTGATAAATTATTTCTATAATATGACTGTGGGGGTGGGGGTTGATTGGTCAAACTTATCATACATGAAGATCTGTCTCATCTAAGATTTCTATGTATACAAACTTTATTTTTCTTGGCAATCAACATGTTATATTTAAATATTGACATGGAAATGTAGTTTCTGTTTGGGTATGTCCACCTAGGAATTTCCAACTGCACTTGTAACCAAGCAAAATCTGGAAAATTCTATTTGGGCTGCAAGTATACAACTGGTATACCTCAAGCTTTCCAATTGTTGTATATATGTCTCGCCAAACATCCGCCTTGTTTGGTAATTTTCCCATATTATGACACTTTTAGTACAAATGTAAGAACGATTTTAATTGTAACATCAGATAAATGTCAATTCTTCCCTTTTGATGTCGCTGGAGGATTAACATGTTGAATGTTGTTCATCGACTGGAAGATACCCATGCACACGCTGTTTCTGCCCCTGGTTAAATAGTCCTGCTAATTTTCTATGATGCTGGTGAATCCTGCTGATTTACTATAATGCTGGTAGTGCACTGTTCATCCCAGCGACTACCAGACCTCCCCTGTGTTCATGGCTGTAGCTCAGAATTCACCCCCCCCAATGACTTACTGATGTATAATGTGCATTTTGAGGGGAAATAGTGGGTCAGAAAGTTGGGACTTATAGACAGAAATCTATTGTAGATTAAAATACAAGAGGCTGATTACTACTAAACATTCGCTGACAAAGCGTTACCCAGGATGGTGTAGACAACGGTGCATGTGGTCCGCGCTACTGATCATGTCTTATTCAGGCACCAAGTGCAGGATTCCTTGCAATCTTTATTCATCAGTGTCAGTGATCACTCGTCCTGTGTAAAAAGGGGGCTGAGCTAGGTATGGCTAATTTTGTGGCCAATATTTAGTCAAGTTTGGGGAGGGGAATGAGGCCGCTGGACGGCCAGCCTGCCGTAGTAGCGGAAACCCTGAAATAGGTAAGAATATTAAGAAAATGAGAACTTTGTTAATTGTAAACGATTACTATTGGGCCAGATTCAACTCAATAGAGAAGGTAACTGAACATAAGAGTTGAATATTAAACTAACGTATCTACATACCTAGATATCTCAGGTGAATGGAGGCCTAGATAAAAATCATATGTGCTTCTGCTATGTAGCCTTGTTTTGGTATGGTATGTACGGGTTATGGAACCTTGTTCTCGTACGGTATGTACCGGTTGGTAGGGAAATAATTTCCTCATATTTTGTTTCAAACATCAGTTTAAATATTTCTAAACCTGACACAGTAGTCTACTTTTCAGTTATCACTGTAGTGGTGAATAAAAACCAGTCATAAAACCACGTGTACACTGAGATGAGGTGCCAAATAATTGTGTTGGTGAACATTTTAAAACATCACTATTCTTCCCCCGAGGGAATTATTTGGATGAATGCCTGACAGAGAGAGGGATATCTGTCTTAAACCCCAGCCTAAATCCACTTAAATCCACATGCCTCTTGTCAAATACCACTAGATTTCTGGGGGAAAAAATAAGATTTACTATAGTGCAGGGTAACGTGCTTATGTCGTGTGTGTCTTTTGCTGCATGAAAATTCATGCAAACATAGACCCCAAGAATTATAGGAAAACACCCATCAAATAGACACTGTTGCAACAATAATGAGTTTTCCTTGGCCAAGCACACACCATTGCAGGTTGTTTAATCCATGACCTGAGTGGTGTGAATAATCAGTGGTCATCAATTAGTCTTAACACTGGTCCGTGTATATTCACTCAATGTGGTCAACTCGTAAGCATGATAGCGGGGCGAATGCCTTAGAGTGAAGGCCAATTCAGCCACTGGTGTTAGGGTTGCAGCTCTTCGTGAATGTTGGACTAGTAAATTTAAGCAGCAGTGAACATAATGGACATACAATGTGTATATATAACGGTCATTTTGGGATAATTCTATCTTACAGAACGGAGACCAAAGCTGTATATGGTGAGTCAGGCTCAAAGGTGGGAGACTAAAATGCCGCCCACTGTCTCACACACGTCCTAGCTTCAACACAATTTCCATGTATACTCAGTTCATTCTCTCATCTCATATCATTCACCGGTTGCACCCAGACACACTAATGAACATAGTATTAATGAATGAGGTAATGTGGTATGAATGACAGATATTAATATATATATATGATTATCTATCCCTGTAGTGAGCAGAAAAAGGAAGAACTCTATCGTGGGACTCTGGTGTTTCCAATTAGAACTTGGGGGAGGGTGGGTAAAACTGATGTTCCAAAATTGACTGACACATGTTGATTTCAAAGTGCTAGCATGGATGCGTTATTTTCTTCCATAAATAGGGAAAGTATGTAAATATAAAAAATATTACCCGTTTTCCAAGAATTTAACAAAGCGAATGATTCTTCTTAATAGACGCTACCTCGTGTGGGTTCCAAGCATGCCCACACTCACTGATTGGCTCCCTGCTGCCTTCTTCTAATTAAAGGTTTCTTCAAAAGGTATTTCATGAATATTAATGAGCATTTCTTGGAATTGGTTAATCTTTCCATTAATCTATACTCTGACGCATGCGCATTGGAAGTGTTTACATTCTTAATACGGTGAGTTCCAATTCTGAATTAACCTGGGTATTCCCCAGAAGTTCAAGGTCGTTTATCCCTCGGTTTGATGATCATTACATTAAGTCTTGTCTTGCTGCATAAAACCTGTTATGATTTAGACATAATTTGCATTTATGCAGCTAGCCCAGAGTAGGACAGACTATTCAAATTCAGAACAATTTGCGACCCCAGTTCCTAAATGTTTGTCTCAACTCGAGAGTAGTGAGGATAACCGAACAACCAGTTCTAGAAAGAAAACTCTCCTTGGGGTCAGTCCGTTCACTATAAACCATCATTGCGACACCTCACCCCACTCAAAGTTGAGACCTACAGATTTTCCCAATATTTTCCCTGTTGTCAAATCTGAGGCCTGGAGGGAGTTGCTTGGTTTGAGCCAACTATCGATTGAGGTTAATAGCTACCCAATCAAATGGTAACCGTGTTTATTAAAATTTTGGCAAGATGAAATTATATACATGTAAAAATGATAGTCAGACTCAAAGGTTGGAGACTAAAACGCCACAAGGTTCCATAAGCCGTCACCGATTCCGGCTGTAGGAACCTGACCCCACCCAACTATGGGTCATCCTCACTACTCTCGAGTTAAGACAAACATTTAGGAACTGGGGTCGCGAATTGTTCTGAATGTGAATAGTCTGTCCTAGTCTGGGCTAGCTGCATTTAATGGGTCATTTTCACAGAAAGGGGCAAATAACGGTAAAGACATTTGTCACTTTCATGACCACAACAGATTTATATTTGGGATGCCCCACCATGAAGCTTTTCTTGACCAGTTTCCATATATAAACCAGCAAAGCTTGGGATTTCCTAGTTTATGTTCGACACCAACTTAGAAGTTTTGACATTTGTCCATACCGTTACCACATAACGGTAAAGACATATGATTGAATATGCAGAATCCCTTGATTAATATTGAAATTTAAAGCTCCGTAGTGTTGCTCTGATTTGCTATCATAAACATCCCAACTGTCATTCTCTTATGTCTCTTTAGTTTTTAATGACGTATTGAAATATTGATAATTTGTTCAGTTGTCTATACCGTTATACTCTTAACGGTAATGACATAACGGTGAAGACATGAATATTACGTATTAACGGTAGAGACACAATGGAGTGGATATAAGTTTCAAGTTAATTTTAGATAAAGAACTTAGTACCATTGTTTAATATGTTTTGAATGATCGCATTTATGACAATGGAACTCAGATTCACACTGTTTACGTTATATAAGACGTCCTAGACTAACTTTGTAATCTTTACCGTTATTTTCATGTCTTTACCGTTATAACGGTAAAGACCAATTGATATAACGGTAAAGACACATCACTTAGTTTTTCTCACATATAGTGTAAAGGGTGGTCTTATCCAACTGAGAAACTTATAACACTCTGAGAGCAGTTGTAACCACCTAAAGAATTTTTCCAGAAATGTTTGTTTTAATAAATTCAGGGCTATAACGGAGTGGACACATAATTAGTGTGACAGAACTCAGGCCCTTTGAGTCGGACCAAATTTTATAACGGTATAACGGACTGGACATTTCAGACACACTTGACCATTTATGACAGAGAAGAACTGAAGATCAATTTACCGAACAATTTGCCCCTGAACCTAATCTTGAAGGGCTATAAGGACAGAATAAACGCCTCTTCCCCAGATGAAGTATTTTGTCGATACTGACCAGGACATGTCTTTACCGTTATTTTGACCCTTTTAAATGCCAATATAATTATAAATGCTCGACTTTAATATAATCCTAAAAATATTAATGATGTTGGTACATTCTGGCAATCTAAATAGCTCTAAAAATATTGGATACATTAATACAGACTTGGTGTATACCAAGACACCAGGAACATGTTTTCAACTTTTGGTGTAAATTTTTTATATAAATAACCATCAGTTGGAATTTCTAAGTTGGAGATTTCTATAACATGACTACATGTAACTTCCTCGCGATTCTGTTACAATATAGTCAGGGTGATTCGGTTAAAATGTTTAAATTGGAAATATCTTGCCTGACACAACATTATAGTTGGAAAGTTTACACCATATATAGCTCTAAATTATTCCCATTGTTCAAATATCTAAGCAGTAATTAGTGGGGAATTTTTTTGTAGACCAACAGCAACATATTTTTCTACTTTGGTCAACATTTTGGTCCTAAATGGCCATCATTTGGAAACTTTCCAACTAAAGGGGGGGGGGGGGGGGGGACAAGTTGCAAAGTTTAAGCAGATGTTAAATTTCTACATCATGACTACATGTAATAACCGCCCGAATGTGTTATAGTCAAGGACATGGCAGTTATTAAATTGGTCGAAATATTCAAGTTGAAATATCTTGCCTGACACAACGCTAGTTGGAAATCTTACACCATTTCTATCTGAAAATTGTTCGATTTGTTCAAATTTCCAAGCAGTAATTGGTGGGAATGTTGTTTGACCAGCATCAACATATTCTTCTACCGTACTTTCGGTCAACATTTGGGTCGGTAATGGTCATGCATCAGAAATTCAGTTGAAAACTTTTCGGGGGTACTAGTTGGAAAGTTCCACTATTCCCAGGGACATATCCAGGCCGGTTTTCATACTTCAGGCGCCCAAAAAAAAAAAAATATTAAAAAAAAAAACTTTAACAGTTGGAATCATACTGTAAAGTATGTTTGGCTTTATCTAGCTTTCATCTGTGAAAACTTCAAATAGTTTGAGTTCAGGTTTGTTATCATTCAGCCTTCAGACTGTATTTCAATCAACTTCAAGTGAAATTCCACAATACAGTACAGGAACAGTGACAATTTGATAAAATCAACCTGGTTATCAGGTGGGATCTCATAATACCAAATGAATAATTATACCCCCTTTTAAAAAAAAAAATGGGGGGTATACTGTTTTGCACCTGTCCGTGTGTGCGTGCGTACGTGCGTCCGTCCGATGTCTGTTCATGTCATAACTTGAACAGTAGTGCTCTGATCTCAATGAAATTAGGTATGGATGTTCACTACTATGAGGAAATTAAATTGAGGGTACCATCGTTTTGTTCTGATTTTCCATTCTAGAGTTATTCATCTTTGTTTATCTGGAAATGGTGGCTTTTTCGTCAGTCTTGTGTCTGTTCATGTCGTAACTTCAACAGTTGTGCTGGGATCTCAACGAAATTTGGTGTGGGTGTTCA
This sequence comes from Siphonodentalium dalli, assembly GCA_032622095.1. Taxonomy (NCBI): domain Eukaryota; kingdom Metazoa; phylum Mollusca; class Scaphopoda; order Gadilida; family Siphonodentaliidae; genus Siphonodentalium; species Siphonodentalium dalli. The sequence goes on from CP136066.1 coordinate 97,421,243, forward strand.
CAACTATGAGGAGATTAAATAGAGGGTTCCATTGTTTTGTTCGGATTTTCCATTCTAGAGTTATTCATCTTTGTTTATCTTGAAATGTTGGATTTTTGGTCCGTCTGGTGTCTGTTCATATCTTAACTTGAACAGTAGTGCTCTGATCTTAATGAAATTTTGTATGGATATTCACTACTATGGGGGCATTCAATAGAGTGTTACATCGTTTTGTTCGGATTTTCCATTCTAGAGTTATTCATCTTTGTTTATCTGGAAATGTTGGCTTTTTGGTCTGCCTGGTGTCTGTTCATGTCGTAATTTCAACAGTTGTGCTGGGATCTCAATGAAATTTGGTATGGATGTTCACTACTATGAGGACATTAAAAAGAGGGTTACATTGTTTTGTTCGGATTTTCCATTCTAGAGTTTTTCATCTTTGTTTATCTGGAAATGTTGGCTTTTTGATCTACTAACTTAATAGACATTGTTTCGCACTACTACTAGTAGTATATTATGTCGTCTCTCACTTGAATTTTAGAAAATAGCCTAGTATGTGAATTAGAGTGATAACGTTAAGTCTCATTCAAGCAGGATAAGCATAATTCATTGAACCAAAAGATATCTGATATCTGCATTTCCAATCCCATACATATATAAACAATTTCCAAAGTTGAGAAACTTGATCAAATTGACCTCTCAGTAAAATTCAAAATACTGACTCGGAGAGCCCTAGATTAGCTCCCAATGCAATAGATTTTCAAATTTTTTCCAAGGGCGAACCCCCGGACCCCCCACCATTAGCAGGGGGACACCTCTTCCTGCACCTACCCCACTCAAGCCTTCGGGATATGCCTATGGCATATCATTGCCCGAAAACAGGTGTCCCTAAAAAATCCCTGGATCCTTCACTGAATTTCCACATGGTTGTCCAAATTGAATGTCGTGGATATAAGAGTTTGGTCTCGTTTATGGGGGTGCTGTTATTTCACGGTGGACACCACATTGGAGACCTAGCCACGACCCTGTATATACAGTAATGCCCTTAGTAATCGACCCCTTAACCACAGCAGAATTATGGGTAACTTTTCAGGATTTAGTCGGAAATATGGATTGTTGCCATTCATCGGAAAGCTCTCTCCCTGTAGTTTTGAGTGTGAAATGGGTAGGGGGTCAAATTGAAGTCTCCCCATAACTTACATTTGTTTTGCCTTTATTAAGGAGATTTTCATTTGGATTCCCCGTGAGCATGGTGACAGGCACGGGTTGAGGGAATGCACCACAAACCAAAGGCCCTCTCCAACTGTTACAAAACTTTTCAATAGTTGGAAATTTAAGAACAAATTTCTCTGATAGTTTGATATTCTAACTTGTGTTTGATGTCAACATTGTTGTTTTAGAGCAAGAGTCGAATATTTTCTACTTTCGGTTAAATTAAATAATTTGTGGACTAAAATAACATCATTTGAATAGAAATCCTTAGCAGGAAATCATGTACCATTGATTGGAAACTTCCAACCCAAGGGTAGTGCTAATAGAATTTCCCAAACTTAGGAAACCTTAGTTCAAGGGGATGGGGTGCAGTTGAGAATACCATTATACCAAAGTGGACACCCCTAATGGAAACCGTATAGCTACGTCTCTGGGTCATGGATCGCCTACTCTGTGACTTCTATCGCCACGTTCCTGAGTTCCGATCACGCTTTTAATAGGAGACAAAGCAATACCCCAACACCAATGATTGGTATTATTTGTGATTTATTGTTATCCTGTAACCAAAAGTTTGTTTATCGCGAAGTGTGTTAGCTGATATGGGAAGGACATAGCACAAATTATAGCCGGTGATCATCTGAACAATAACTGGGGATTCCCCGGGTCATGATTTTGTCTACACATATGCACATATCAGAAGAAGGAAACTAGTTAATACTGCACTGTTGGGCAGGGAGATAACTATGATACACACTATAACAGTTTAGATTCCGGAATGGATGATGTTCTTTTGTTTTATATATAATCGGCTATATATTGTGTTAGGTTCTAATTTTAGTTTTAGGTTCTAATTAACCCTTTCGTTACAAAATGGATTCTCCCAGAAGTTATAAAATTATACATAGGAATGGTCTATTATTCATTTGGAGGAATTAATTAGGTTAAATTAGCAGATGACAGTCAGACAAAAAGATAATACAAGTGTAGAAGAATTTATATTAATTGGTGGGAAATGTTCAGATAATAAGTTCAACAAACTACAGGCTAATTAACATAGCTCAATTTTATGTTTTTTTTCTATTAAATTCCTGTACATGGGGATATTTATTATGGGCACACCAAGGAAACATAGTGTGTGCTAGATCCAAAATCAGGCACACAATTAATTGTGCACCTACATTTTTCAAAAGCGAATGACTGCAATAATTGACATTTTGTCTCTTTTAAAGGGCAGAGACGTATAAGTAAGCTTGCATGGAACACAAGATACTTTCGACGGAGATTATATGAGATGGAATTCATAGTTTATGGGAACAAAGATTCGCCAGTAGTTCCTGTGCTGACGTATAGTAGCGCAAAGCTCATGTAAGTAGCAAGGACCAGCCTAGAGAATTCAAATTGGGAGAAGTCAGTTCTCCATAATAGATTACTGTAAAAGTACACTTACTTGTGGTGCTTTAAAGGCCCACTTAATTTTCGAGTCGCCAATTATTTTGTTTATAGTCCCTTGATATATGGCTTTAATAACAATCTATGCCATAAAATATGATTAAAATGCTATAATTCATATTTGAAACATCTGTGTCTCAGAAGATGCCCGCAGGGAAATAGAAGACTTTCCCACCTTTGTCAACCAGAATTCAATCTTTTTCAATGGAAGGGGAAGAACTAGATCTTTAATATATAGAATTATTCCCCCTGCATTGAAAATAATACTGATTTTTACTTCATTCTTGATGACAAAACGCGTAGGCAACTCAACAAAGACAACATGTTCGCCAGTTGTGTTCACAGTTTATTACACCAGATAAGTTGATAATACAATGTTTTGGAGATTCCTCTTTCAAATGGTATATAATATGGCATATATTTTATATAATGTAATCTGGGGGTTCGAAAATTAAGTGGGCCTTTAATTGGTTTCCAACTGTTACAGTAATTTGTCAACACACATCGCTGATCCTGTAGTCTGAATGTGGTTTTCAGAATATTTTTCAATGCCTAAACAGTTTCCAATGTTTACCATCAAGTCTTGGATTAAACTTTGGTATCTTATTGGACTAATTGGAATTTATCGGTAATTCAACTGTAACAGTAATGTTTACATAAAAAAGGTTTTGACAAACAAAATTTAAATTTTGGACAATTATTAATACATAACAACATGTAATGAAAACAAGAACAAAGTCAGTCTATTTGGTCATGTTCTTGTGAATAATAGTTGCTTCACAGACTTTCGTTATTTCGCATGAATCCACTTCGAAGGCCTCGTTCCTTTAAATTAGAGCCCTGCGAATCGGGCATTTTCATTTCGAGTTGAATATCGAATTGAATCAACCAAGTGGTTCCGAATCCAATCCAATCTCGAAACAAATCATTGCAGCAGTGATAACAGGAGTGAAGATATAGATATTACTGGACTGAGTGGCCGTACCGGAATCAATTTGCTCACTTGGTAACAACGATAAGTGATCGTGTCTATAATGTAAATATTGTCTATCCATAAATGGATTAAATTTGCATTTAACGAACATTTGTTGTGTCCATCTTGGCTATAAAATAATGAAACAGTATCTTAAGCAATAATGAAGTCAATAAGCAATCACATTCACGCAACTGAAGTTTGACATATATGAAATTTTTCTAGATCAGTTACATGTCGTGCAATGCTTAGGTGGTCTATATGATATAGCTCAGTCAAACAGTGTTTGTGTGTGTGGTCTTTTGTTTGTATCATATTCTATCTTCGCAAAAAACCAAAGGTGTCCGTTGAGAATGCAACTGGTGGCAATGATTCAATACAATTTGAATCAGAACAGCCGATTTGGAATCGAATCAAATCAGACGAAAGATTTTGAATCGCATCGAATCTAATCGATTCGCAGGGCCATACTTCAAATTGTAAAACCCAAAACAGGAATCACTGAATTACCTATTCTGACTTTGATTGCAAAAGCAAAAGAATGAAAGATTCGAAATTTAATTTTCTTGTTTATTTTAGAGCTTTTTCACGGTTGGCCTTGGAACGTGGATTAGGCATCGTGATAGCAGGGTTCCCTGCCACTCCAATCCTAAAGCCAAGAATCAGACTGTGCATGTCTGCATCTCATACGAAAGAAATGCTAGATCAGGTTAGACTACTCTGCACAAACTACTATTATATTGTCTTTTAACATTTTCTATAATACAAGTACAGAAGGAGTCCTTAACCCTTCCATGGCTGGAGCTTCGTAAAATTTTACGAAAACCCTGTGCCTCACATATATAAGAGAATACATTGGCCTAAAAATATTTACCTTGACTTTGCATTAATTCTCTTATATATACGATGCTCCCTATGGGTAATTCGCATATATATAAGAGAATGAACTGGCACAGAATCTTTAATACTGCACCAGTGCTGCTCCCATTATGAAAGGGTTAACTTATTATTTGAACATTTCCTAAGAGTGTTTAGTAAAGTAAGGGTTAATTTGACCATTTTCACTTTATCTATTCCATAATTAGTAAAATGGTTCAATTGTGGTTAGCAGTTACTTAGGCCAAGTCTGCTCGTACTAAAAGCAGCTAAGATATATGGATAGCCAGATGCTAGTTTTAGTACGAGTACATCCCGTTACTATTTGTATGACAGTCATGGTTTACATGTTAGTGACCCATGAATAAATGTTATCAAATATCACAATTGTATCAATAAACGGGTTTATTCCATATAAGACATATTTGTTCTGAAAACCACATCAGTTGTAAATTGAAAGCGGTAATTTAATGTGAAATAAAGACATTTCCGCATTTTTTCCATATTATATAAAGTATGAAAGCATGAAAGTGACATTGACATATTCTGATGAAAATATTCTAGCAATCGTAAGGTAAAAATAACCAAAACCACATGGTCGTAAATAACCAAAACCACGTGGTCGTAAATGAATTAATTCTATAACTTATACCCTGTCATTTGTAAATTAAAAATTGCATATATATCGCGAGACATTCCGTATAATGTTTAACTAATAAGTACTATAGGACCACTTACAGTTAAAATAAACATATAATAGTGATGGGATGTTGGAATAAAATAACAGCTCACGTTGTCGGTGATCTGTTGTATATGGGTGTACTCGATTGTTTATGAGTTATTTTGGGTGTACTATATTGTTGGCATAGAAGCCGATCTTAGCCGAGTACATTACGGAACAATTCGGCTTTCAGTTAAAACTTAAACAAACAGATGTTGGTCCTAATAAACCGGAATATTCTATGTGTAATTTAACATGAAAGTTAGATTGCTATACAGCATTATGACCATATAAAGGTGTCACTCTTTCTGATATATATAGCATCAGTTACTCTTTCTGATATATATAGCATCAGTTATTGATTTGTTAGGTAAAATCAAGTAAAATAGACTACAATGCCTCCCCACCAACCCTGGGCGTAACTCATGTCATACAAATGGTAACAGGACATACTCATACTAAAACTAGCATCTGGTTATCGCAATATGTTAGCTGGTTTTTGTACAAGCAGATTTGGACTAGCATTTACTAAGATCTTTCCTTATCATCCCTATTGGTTTTATTTCGTGGGAGATACACAGCATTATCTGCATATCGGACAGGGGAATGTGTCTGAGGGGAGACATGGGCTAGGGGGAAAGGGGCCCTCTAGTCATAGCCCTGCTTCTATAAGCACCTTAATTTTGCCCCTATATTATTTCGTCTAATAAAATTGTCACAAAATTATTACATGAATTTGAGGGCAACTGGAAACAGCTTGTCTGTCTGTCCATCCATTTGTTTAGCTGTCTGTGGACACAACATTTTTGAGCTTGTAATTCTACCATTTCCTGAACAATTTGTATGAAACATGGCACATATATTTACCAACATGGGAGCCTGTGCACCCGCGTTTATCAGATTGGTTGAACCTTTTATCGACTTGGAAATTGTTTACAACATGCACAATTTTGTCTGAAACTTGGTAGGACCATGGGGTAAAGAGAGTTTTTATGTTTACCCATACCATGTATGGTAAACATAGTGTCGTTGTCCGGATTGACCACTCGTCGTTCGTCCGTCTGTCCGTCCGTCTGTCCGTCCGTCTGTCCGTCCGTCTGTCTGTCCGTCCGTAGACACTTTACGTGTAATGCGATAACTCAAACATTTTTTACCTGATCAAAACCAAATTTTGTATATGGGGTTTTCAGCCCAAAATACAGATCGAGTTCGAATATGGGTTTGATCCAACTTTTTTGTACAGAGTTATGGCCCTTTTTCGACTTAGAATTCACGCATTCTGCCATAACTCAAACATTTTTTATCTGATCGGAACCAAATTTGGTATGTGAGTTTCTCGGCCCAAAATACAGATCGAGTTCGAATATGGGTTTGATCCGACTTTTTTTTACAGAGTTATGGCCCTTTTTCGACTTAGAATTCATGAATTCTGCCATAACTCAAACATTTTTTATCTGATCGGAACCAAATTTGGTATAACTCAAACATTTTTTATGTTTACCCATACCATAGTATGGTAAACATAGTGTCGTTGCCCGGATTGACCACTCGTCGTTCGTCCGTCTGTCTGTCTGTCTGTCTGTCTGTCCGTCTGTCTCTCCGTAGACACTTTACGAGTAATGCGATAACTCAAACATTTTCTATCCGATCGAAACCAAATTTTGTATATGGGTTTCTCAGCCCAAAATACGGATCGAGTTCGAATTTGGCCCTTTTTTGACTTAGAATTCACGCATTCTGCCATAACTCGAACATTTTTTATCTGATTGGAACCAAATTTGGTATGTGAGTTTCACAGCCCAAAATACAGATCGAGTTCGAATATGGGTTTGATCCGATTAATTTTAAAGGAGTTATGACCCTTTTTCGAAAAAAAATTGAAATATTGAATCGATTTTTTTTAAAATTTATTTTTAACTTTTATAATAATAATAAAAAAAATGTCATTGACATTGTCATTTGTTTTCATTTAGATATTGATGATTATGATAAAAAGATTTCCAATGTGTCCCTTTAATTTTTTTAAATAAGTTTAAAAAAATTGAAAAACTAACACCATTATAACTCTGCCAAGGGTACCCCGAATCACTACACCAAATTTGATTAAATCGGTCCAAAATCTTGTGTTATGTACTGGTAAATCTGTTTGGAGCAACATTAAATCCAATTCACCAATTGCCTTTGGACTTATGCCAATGTGCAAATAATCTGATACATAAGGCTATGGCATCTAATTTAAAATAAAGATTCAACAATAAACATCACATGCAGTAGACATGGACATCTGTGCTGCTATATAATTGATATTAATGGGTCAGTGGTGAGGTTGCTTATCTGTATACTAGGACACATTATTATTGTAAACTTAAATTGGACTCTCTTAACCCAAGTATTCCATGTCCAGGTCACACCTACACATTTAACCCATGGGCTTGCTGGCTGTGGCGGTTTAGCATTACAGATTCTGTACCAGTGCATTCTCTTATATAAATGCCAGTGACCCATAAATTCCAATAATTTGTGTTATGTACATTTGTCTATAATAGTACATAACAGTATACTCTATAATTGAACACCAAAACTCTCATTTATCCGATCATATTAAATTTTTATCGCCAAGGGATGGGTTAACATCTGCCGATCGTGATCGGCCTCTCGTTATTTTTTCGAATAAAATTTGTTAGTATGGCTACCCTTAATATAGCCCAATTGTACTGCAAAGGGTGGGGAGTGTGTGTGGTATCCTTAGCACTTACCCTAGCATACAGTAATGCCCTAAATAATCGACTCCTCAACCATAGCAGAATTATGGGTAACCTTTCAGGATTTAGTCGGAAATGTGGCTTGTTGCCATTCATCGGAAAGCTTTCAGTGAGGGCTCTCCGGTGAATGGCAACAAGCCATATTTCCGACTAAATCCTGAAAAATTACCCATAATTCTGCTGTGGTTGAGGAGTAAATTATTTAGGGCATAAGTTTTATTGAGGTTTGTCTACCTTCTTTTAGCTTCAGTATAATGGTTGATGTTGTAAGATGCACCTGAGGCAACTACCAGTAAATGCCTGCTCTCAGGAACCACACGTGAGACTTTGTTTTGAATTTTACACCGGACATAATGTATATAGGTTTTCTGTGCTTTATTTCAGGCTTTAGAAATCATCTCAGAAATAGGAGATCTCATTGACTTGAAAAAATCCAAAGTATCTCCCCCATCGTATGGCGAGAATGAAAATGAGAATGATATTTATTTAGCTGAGGTGAGATTTCCATTATTTCTTGAACAGATTCTGTAAATTATCGTTCACATCTAATTGGTCAAGTAAGATACCAAAGTTTAATCAAAACTTGACTGAAAACATTGGAAAAGATCAAAGCATTTAAAATTATTCTAAAAATCATATTCAAACTAAAATATTTTAACTTATTACGTGATTAGCGACCATCTTTAAACACACATATTGAACTAACTTACCCAACACAGTTATTTTCATAAATATTGCAATGAAATTGGCAGCACACAAAGTCATTGTTTCATATATCCGTCCCAGATGGTTTCTGGATGATATCTTCTAGTAATTAATGAAATTAGTATTTGGGTCTCTGAGCTTATTGGTTATGGATACAGTTAAATTTCGATTATGGGTGAGGTCTGCCCATATTTATCAGAGTTATGGTCCTTGTTGACTTATAATTTGCCTGATTATTTTGGTTTCCGGATGATAACTTTTGTTTTATGAGTATGGTTATATACAAGTAATATCATTAAATACCTATGTAGTTTTGTCATTGATATGCAAGACTATGTGAACAGCCTTCATTGGGCGAATAATGGAAGAATACAAGAATACCTGATTATACTGTTTTTTTTATATACAACGCATTGCAGAGAATTAAAGTGATGTGAAACACTCCGGTAGGGTGATCAAATAGATATAGAGAATAATCATGCTCAAAGTAGTTATTTTATTTAGGAATATTAATCCAAATTGACAACACACACCGTCATTCTTATATATGAATTAAATGCAATGACTGTAGATAGTGAAATCGTTTGCGCTAGTTTATCGCCGATTCTTGCATCCCGAATTGAGATGTAAATATTTACAATTGAGCATAGTTCAGACGATGTTTTCTATGGAGTGGTATGGTTGATTAATTTGAAATCTTCAGTGATCGTAGTAGAATGATACATTCCCCAGGTTGGCATAGTTCCTGATTACTAACTTATAAGTTTATCGCACTCGAACATGTCCATAATATGTCTTTAAATTGAGTGGGCAGGAGACACATAACTGAAACCAGTGGTGGTGATGAATAAGTCGCTGATAGTTAGATAGGAAATGAGAAGCAAGTATACCCACCTATGGAGATTAGATAAGAATGTGATTTAGTGGGGGGCCAACAGATGAGAAGGTGTAAATAGAGAAACAAGACAGTGTATGAAATATAAAACAATAACTGCTGAATCACAATGAAAGAAGAAGGGATATGGTAGATATATCAATATATGTGTGGATGGGTATTGTAACACATGCTAATTACGACCCAAACTGCATTGAATAGTCCATATTATCCAATAATGATGGAACAAATTGACTAGAATTATATGGGGCACCGCATTGATATGAAGCCGGAATCGCAGTTGAGTCTGACATTTACCCTTTCATCACGTAAAGATCCTGTGTCAGTGCATTCTTTTATATATCTGAGACTCCTATAGGGAGCTTCTCATATACGAGAGAATCAAATGCCAGATCAACATCCTGCTAAATGTATCTATAGTAAGTAGCATTCTGGTTAACTCAATTATGTGACTCGTGGCAGCATGGTGATGTATTTTACGCATGTTGTTAATTACACCATGCTCCATTAAAAAGTTGTCATCCAATCAGCGGCCGATGCTGTTGAATAAAACACTAAATCTAGCAGTTCTCAACCAATCATAATGCGTGTGTCAGCAACAAATATTCAACTTGAATTACAATTTAGATTATTCTGTTTTTCAGAGTATATGATTGGACTGTGATAGAATTGTAGCAGATGCACAGCTCTCATGAAATAAGAAAACTATTGGCATGTTCATTCATCCACATGTATGCCTAAATGGGGTGCTTGGGTGAGAATATACAGATGAAGAAGTCATCGACTGTGATAATATGGGAACAAACATATATGTCATGCACAAAATTAAGCTGATCTCCATATTTTAGTTTTTTTAATTCATTTAACTGAAGTAATGATAGAGGCCACTGTGTACAGGAGTGTTTGGATGATTCTGTTGCATGGTACGTTGGCGTTTTGCTTTGAAATTCAAAGACAGACAATAAAACTACGGCATTTAGATGGCTGCGTTTGTTAAGTTGTATCTGTTAATGCGCACAATGGAGAGATACTATTTTCAAATCAATGCGATCCACAACACATACCTTGTCTGGTAATTATGTGCCTCCATCATGACATTTTATTTGTTGGGATTTGACACATTTGACAAGGCTTGAAATAGTGTGCCTGTCATTTGCAGAATGAGGTCCCCCAGAGGGTGAACTTAGTTATGCTGTCCTGCACAGCATGCTAGCATAACTAAATTCACCCTCTGGGAACGTCACATTCTGCCTTATCTTCTGGGAAGTATCTATAGTCTCAAATTAAAAAAATTTTAGTTCTTTTTTCCGTTCTGTTCAGTTTCTATTTCCCCTAATTTGTAGAAGATAAAATGCATAATCGAAGTGATTAACGGGTGAACATCACCAACTTCAACTGGGAGACTTGAAATTGATTGTAGGTCTCCCACGGCAGTTGAGGTCTGAGCAGAATGAGGTCCCCAGAGGGTGAATTTGGTTATGCTAGCCTGCTGTGCAGGATAGCATCACTAAATTCACCCTCTGGGGACCTCATTCTGGACACACTTATTTCAAACCTTGGCATTGAATTCATTTATAACAGATAGATTAATTTGCAATATCGCCTTTATTCCAAAATCAAACTTGGCAGCATCAACTGCAATCGGAAGCTCTGCGTTATATATAATGCAATAAACCCTTATCACTATTTAATGCAGACAATGGATCATGTCACCATAATGGACCAACACAACGCAGTCATCTGAACACTACCTATGTGATGGGAGAAGTTTGCGTGAGAATGGTAGACCAAGGAACTATTCTGATTAGAAGTTGTGCAAGCCGTTAAATAGTGTGTCTGTCATTTGCCAGAATGAGGTCCCTGGAGTGGTGAATTTAGTAATGCTATCCCGTACAGTGGGCTACCTTCACCAAATTCACCCTCTGGGACCTTCATTCTGCTGAGGTCTCAACTGCTATGGGAGATCTAGGATCAGATTGAAGTTCCCCAGTTGAAGTTGGTGATGTTCACCCATTAGTCACCTCAATTATCTATTTTCTCTTCTGCAAATTAGGGGATACAGAAACTGAACAGAAGGGAAAAAGTAACTTAAAACATTCGGGATTATAGATACTTCCCAGAAGATGAGGCGTAAGCAGAATGAGGTCCCTAGAGGGTGAATTTAGTGATGCTAGCCCAATGGACCTCATTCTGCAAATGACAGACACTGTTTCAAGGCTTGAAGATGTGCCTGCGACAATATACAGCGACTTTTATGTTGTGTGTTAGCTTACTGCAGTGCTATTTTTAACACCCATTGTATTGGCCAATCAACGGTGTCCTCACAACAGCCACAGCTACAGTAATGCCCTAAGTAATCGACTCCTTAACCACAGCAGAATTATGGGTAACTTTTCAGGATTTAGTTGGAAATATGGCTTGTTGCCATTCACCGGAAAGCACTCCCCGAGAGCTTTCCGATGAATGGCAACAAGCCATAATTCTGCTGTGGTTAAGGAGTCGATTACTTAGACCATTACTGTGGCTGGCCATTTTGATGACATTCCAATCAATCACCAGACAATCAGTGATATCTCAATCGAGACGTTTTATCACTGTTGACTGGACAAAGTTCCATCACATACATTTCATCTTGCCAACTTTAGCTCTTTCTTTATTAAATACTCATTGCCAAAGTTCCTTTATGAAATGTTCAGATAATAAGTTCAACAAATGGCAATCTGCTTATTAATATCTGAACATTTTTCCCACCAATTAATCGGACTGCACTTATATTATTTGTTTGTCTCTCAGTCATCTGGTTATATTTAGTGAATGTCCCTCCAGATGAATAATAGACCATTCTAATGTATTATTTTATAGCTGAATAGGAGAATCCATTCAGTAAAGAAATGGTTCTCGGCGACACTTCTAACAACATTATTTAAAGGCATATTTGCATTATTACTCCCCGAAAAAAAAATGCACAGAACAGACAGCTGGTGTTATAACTATATCACTTAACCCTTTCATGACGGGAGCTGCGCTGGTGCAGCATTAAAGATCCCGCGCCAGTGCATTGTCTTATATATGTGAGTCTCCCATGGGGAGCCTTGCATATATAAGATAATACACTGCTTACAAGGGTCAAGGTAAATATTTTTAGGCCAATGTATTCTCTTATATTTGCGAGGCTTCCTATGGGATACTCACATATATAAGAGAATGCATTGTCACAGGGTTACGCAAAATTTCAGGAAGTTTTAGTCATGGAAGGGTTAAAGGTCATGGATGGGTTAACCTGTCAGTCATAACAGACTATATTTCTCTGTACCCCAGATGGGTAATTTTATCCAGTGGTCAGACAGCTATGTTTTATTTCCAAGCAAAGTCCATGCAATGAGGGACTTCGAGATCAGCTGTAGCTTTGGCCACAGCCGATGTCGGAAATAAGTCTGCGCATTTCCATATCCGAGGATTTCGTATGACGATGACCGCAGCTGCAGCCGTAACGAAGGCCATTTCAGTATCCAATACAAACAACATGAATTCCCTGTAATTTAATCAACGAATTTGAGGGTCTGGTCTCATATACTATATAGGGTTATCTGTTGATCAGACCCAATGCTGTATATTTTATACTTTAAGAGCATTAATAAACATTATTTTATATAGGCCTAGGCATATTAAAAAAAAACATCGAATTAACTATAAACTCCACCATAAACTTTCCAAAAATAGTTTCATAAAATTAGATAGATAAGTGTTTTCATTAAACAACCATCGAACACAAAGATAAAAATCTACATGTATCAACTACACATTCACTTTTTTCATTCATTCAATCATTGTCTGCCTTTTTCATTTATTCAGTGTCCGCCATTTTGGATTTGATGAGTAGTACGGGAACTCGCAACAAGGATTTGGTGGAAACGTGACGCCACATATCCTGGTCATCGTTAACTTCGAGGTCCCATCTCCGGCTGCAACTAGCTGCAGCCGATCTCGAAGTCACTCAATATAACACAGCGAATTAGTTAGATTTCAATGAGACACAAAACGTACCATACTAAAGTCACCATAAAATAATGCCACTACTAATTCAAACTCAGTGTTATGCAGATTTTGTCAACAAAATATAGTTCTCCGATTGGCCGCGATCTCCCGCCACACCATGATGAAAAATATAGTCTGATATTTCTTGATAGAACTTTTCAATATAAAACTCTCTAATATATGCATATGGCAGACAGAGAAATACTCTTTAACGAGTCTTATGATTCATTTAGAGGATTGTTCAGTAAGTTCAATAAAGATCATATTAGCTGAGCATTCCTACAAATGAATTAATTGGAAGCCAGTAACTATACCTCAATGGGCATTCAGTTTTCAAGGATCTAGTCAGGATTATACCGGTAGGTTTAAACTTTGTATTTTTTTTATGAAAACTAGTTTGTTTTTCAAATATTTCTATTGTATAAATATATATGTAACACGCTTGATCCTGGGCATGCTATCTGAAAGAAATATTATAAAGTTATTATACAATGTTGTGTACAGTCTGTGTTTTTCTTGTACGAGTGCAGGTTGTGGTGAATAGTCATATTGGACGTCGAGTCCAATATGACTTTTCATCACAACCTGGACGAGTACAAGAAAAACTCATACTGTATACAACATTGTATAATGACATTTTTATTATCCATCTGTATGTTTATCCAAATTTTGGGAATAAAACTTTTGTGGTTATTTTTGATATTTGTCGGCATTTAATTCTCTATAATAGCCTGTATTTGATCATCAGAAAGCATGATTTGGAACAGTAAACACGGAAATGAAAAAAAAAACTCAATGTGGAAGTGAAACGTCTGCTAAATCCACCAGTGTTGCGCATGCATCACAATTTCACCGATTCATTTCATCATAGTTAATTCGTGACGTCACCGAGTCCCGATAAAAAAGTCATATTGCACACTTGGGAGTCCATTATGACAGTCGGGTGTCCAATATGACTTTTTCCCGGATTATCACGTGGCGGCTTTTGCCCAATCAGAAATAGTGTTAGTTAATGGATGGATAATAAATTTTTATATCTCTACCAATTGATATATTGCTTCCTTTCAATCTGTATATTTTTTTATTTATCTTTTTTTATTTTTATTCCCAATGAATTAGACAGATATAGATATGAAATGAGTATTTCTCTCATCTGAAATTTATAAAATGAGTCTTAGAATTTTCAAGACGAGTTTCATAAATTTCATATAAGAGGAACACAAATTTCATATTCTATTTATCATATGACTCGATTTGATTTTTGTGTGATATACTGCGCTGACTCGGCAGAAATCGGTTAAACTAAAATAATTCAGGTTAATGAAGCGCTTGCCTGAGACGCTTCATGACGTTATGAAGCGAATGTATGCATCCGCACATAAAACACAGTTCTGTGGTTCGATCCTAGTTACTGTTTCCAAAAAGATGTTAATGGAATTCCGTATATCACATAATTGTTCAGATACTCTTGACTTTAGGGAACATTTGCTTCAGGAGGATTTAGAGCTAAAAAATCCTAATATCCCATCACCATGTCAACTGTCACTAAATTCTCCCAACCTGCAAGTTCATTGATAGTGTTGAAACGTTGATGAATTGTTCACCAAAAGTCGACTCCAGAATCTGAAGTCGATTAGTTGCATTAAATTCAGCACACTATGTTTTAACTGACAATGTTACAATATAATATACCAACAACGGCAAGGACAGTGTTAAAAGTTAAAACAAAAGCCGCGCTATTTAGTAGAATTACAAAATATACTTACAAAAACACCGGTTATGAATTTGACAATGTCGCTACTATAAAAAACATCGTTGCGCGATGACCGATCAAAGATAATAGTATCGGCAGCCACGCTTTTAATCCTTTGATGTTCTTTCAATTTGTGTCACATCACGTCAGTTTAATTGAATACAATAATTATACCAATACGTTTATTTCGTATTCTCATTCACTATGTTTGTAATTAATTCAGTATGAATATGGACTAATGTAACGCTAAACCAGAAACCTATACACACAAACCAACTTAGCCAAGACACCCGGTATTAGTTAGCTGGATGGATACAAATTTAGTAGTACCGCCCACCAGTTTCCATCTTACGATCATAACACCTGCAAAAAATGGGAACAGCAGTAATCTTTTTATAGTACTCAATAGCCACATAGTAAAATGGAAGTTTTCCACGGGAATGGGTGGATGTTGATTTGTCAACTTTGACTTGATTTTTGACTGTCTATTACTCGACTACGAAAAACCCTAGTCGTTTCAACACTATTCGTTAAAGTACAATCAACAGACATTTTTAGTGTGCCAGTAATGTTATCATAATAAAATTAATAATATTGAAATAAAACAAAGATGTTTTAATTAAATTTAGCACTTCATGAATTTATATTTCACTCGGAATCATATTGTGAATGTATTATTCGCCATTTGAACTTGGATTTTAGAAGGCTTTTATGTCTGGTCCTTTGCCATTCATCATGTGGACATAAAATTTTCAGCTTGTTCGAATGTTTTCAATGAACAAAATACAAATTGAACATATCGGTAAGCGATTAAATTATTCATATCGTTTCTGACATATTGTTAATGTTATTGTAAGTACGCCCCTTTATGAATGTTGGGAACAGCGTAGACTCTTGACAGATGAGAGATGATCGCTTCTGTGTCACCAAGTGCAGGCGTATTTTTTAAATTGTTCTATTTTAGATGCACATGAATTTGACCTAGAACTTTGCAGCTAATCGAAAATACACTTTGAAGAATTGACCAATCAAGTCAACAGAAGGTGTTATTAGTTACTAACTAATAACACATGCAATTATGAACCACCCAAAGCCCAATAAAAGGTACAATTCATATGACAAAGCAATATATAAAAATTAGAGCATTGTAAATGCAATATAAATAATATTGTAAACTTGATATGTCACTTGTATTTCTAGATAGATAGCATTATATGTGTTGATAGCTTTATAATTCCATGTATTGCCTTTGATAAACATAGGACTGGCCATGATGTCTTCCTGTTTGTCCCAGCAGCATATAACTCAATAATTAAAATTGGTTGCCAGTAGACTTAGACCTCAAAGTTCTTGCTTTTATATCTAAATTGTTTCTATAAACACTTATATTGAAAAATGCACTACAAGTATGCTTGCTATTTTTACCAAGCCTTGAAATAGGGTGTCTGTCATTTGCAGAATGAGGTCCCCAGAGGGTGAATTTAGTGATGCTACCCCGCATAGTGGGCTAGCATCACCAAATTCACCCTCTGGGAACCTCATTCTGCTGAGGTGTAAGCAGAATGAGGTCCCCAGAGGGTGAATTTGGTGATGCTAGCCTGCTATGCGGGGTAGCATCACTAAATTCACCCTCTGGGGACCTCATTCTGCAAATGACAGACACCCTATTTCAAGGCTTGATTTTTACCCAGCTTGTATGTTTTCCTTTGAAACAGTTTTATTTTTTTGGTGTTGAAATAATATTTGTGAGTCAAGGCCATATGTATGAAAAGATAAATACATTTATTACATTCCTACAGTAATGCCCTAAATAATCCACCCCTTAACCACATCAGAATTATGGGTAACTTTTCAGGTTTTAGTTGGAAATATGGCTTGTTGCCATTCATCAGAAAGCTCTCAGTGAAAGCTTTCCGATGAATGGCAACAAGCCATATTTCCGACTAAATCCTGAAAAGTTACCCATAATTCAGCTATGGTTAAGGGGTCGATTACTTAGGGCATTACCGTATGTGTGATTTATCTTGGTTTCTCAAGTGATTATAAACGATAATTTCACTTGTGAATCATGTCACTTTAACTAGCATGTTATGTATCCATATGCGCTTTAGAAATGTATGCTTCATAGGTATATATAAGTAATATTCAGATTTTCAGGTAAAGATGTTTATAGTGGAATATTATTAACAGAATAACCACTTGATTGAACTGGAGACATGATATAATTCATTCGAGGCAGGGACTATCTTGTAAAACACTCGAGCGCAATACGCTCTTGTGTATGTACAACGTTCCTGCCTATCATGAATTATTTCACATCACCAGTTAAATTAAGTGCTTATTTGCTATGTATTCTTGTACAAGCTTATTCAGAACATTTAAAGATTTGATAGTTTTGTTTTTGGGTGTTAAAATAAAATTTGTGAGTGGAGGCCTTATGGCTGAAAACATATAATATGTTATTCTGGTTATTTAATATTTAAAGCGACATTGATAAATTACCTTACAAATAGTGGACAACTTCTAAAGCTCTTGGTTGACAGAGAAGGTAGTCTAGCCTTGAAATAGTGTGTCTGTCATTTGCAGAATGAGGTCCCCAGAGGGTGAATTTAGTGATGCTACCCCACATAGCGGGGTAGCATCACTAAATTCACCCTCTGGGGACCTCATTCTGCAAATGACAGACACACTATTTCAAGGCTTGAAGGTAGTAGTTTTCTTTATGAAGCTTTCCGTTGTTATACAACTCTGACATATTTTGGTTGAAACTGTGGAAATCATTTATCATTTTTAGGTGACCTAAATGTTTACAATTTGGTTTTTAACACATTTTCCCTCAACAAGTAATAATAAGCGCATATTTGGCTTTTTCATTCTATGACAGACAAAAGTAGTAATTGTCCTTGATAAGCGTTCCATCATCATACAACTTTGAGATTTGTTGTTTACATTGTAGATTTAATGAATTATCCCTCCTTTATCACGTTTTGGTAAACAATTTGTGTGAAATTTGCTTTCTAATGCATCTCTCCTTGAGATATAAGCCACCTGTAAAGATTTTGTCGACATTTTGCAGTTTTGAATCTGGAATAAATTTTTAACACTTTACTAAATATTCTATTACGATTGGTTCCCTTAGGAAATGTTCAGATAAAAAGTTTGACAAATGGTATCATGCTGCTTCTTAAGCTTATTATCAGAACACTTCCCACCAATTAATAAGATTCTTTCTGCATTTGTATTAAGTGTCGTCTGTTTGTTATCTGCTTATATTTCCTGAACACCCCTCCAGATGAATAATAGACAATTCCAATGGATTATCCCATGACAGTGTTTGGCACAAGGATACTACTGTTGTATTTATTGTTAGTGATCTCATGTGAGATAATCAGTGCAGCTTTATATTTATATCACATGTTGCTCTCTAGGATTAAATCAAAACTGCATTAATTAATTACTCACATGAAGTTGTGTAAGTTGAAAGTTCCATCCATGACATTAAATTAGAATAATTTCTTTAGTTTATGTTTCACTGAATTCATAATATTTATAATCTAGCATAATATTAGCATGTTCTAGTCATTATTCATATTTTATTTATACGGAGTATGTTATTATTCAATTGAAACTTAAATGTGATGTTTGAAAGTGTCTTCCACACAGCTGTATGATTGCCTGCATTTTAATCCTTTCATGACGGGACTGGGCTGGTGTAGCATTAAAGATCCTGTGCCATTGCATTCTCTTATCTATGTTTAAGGTAAATATTGTTTGGCCAATGTGTTCTCTTATATATGCAAGGCTCCCTTATGGTAGACTCGGATATTTAAGAGAATGCATTGGCACAGGAATTTCACAAAATTTCAGGAAGCTCCAGTCATGGAAGGGTTAAGCTAAATTATTCAATATTTACTGAGAAATAATGAGATTAATTTGAGTTATTTTTTTTTTTCAGAAGCTAACACATTCAGTAAAGCCCTAATTAATCCACTCCTTAACCAAAGCAGAATTATGGGTAATTTTTCACGATTCGATGAATGGCAACAAGCCATATTTCCGACTAAATCCTGAAAAATTACCCATAATTCTGCTTTGGTTAAGGAGTCGATTAATTAGGGCATTACTGTATGAATATAACATACAATGGTATGAACTCTATTGGTGTGTGTTAACACTATTATCAACAAGATGGTACGGTACACCGTTGGATACCAATTATAAATTTTCATGTTTAACCAAGTCTAATTTCATAATCTTTTCACATAAAAAAAAAGAAGAAACCCAGACTCATTTAAAACTGGTAAAAAAAAGTACTAATTGGCCTCTGATGGTGCTCTCTCTCATATGTGACCGTCATATCAAAACCAGTTGTAAGTCGAATAATATTTTATTTGAGTTTTTCGTTGCATGCTATAGAGTGTGATAAGAGCTTTACAAAGGTCACACACTTAAGGGGGTACCTTTTTACAAACTTCACTTTATGCAACTTTATGTCGACAGAGTTGAGCTATATACAATTGTGTCAAAAACAAAAAAATCAAAAAAAATCGGATTTTTTGCATTTTTATTATGTTTTATGTATTTTCTCAGTATTAGAAATCCTGACTTACGACTGGTTTTGATATGGCGTGTCACATATGGCCACACTCTCATTCATCTGCAAATACCTTTATGTATACATATATGTTATGTTATTTCACATGCTATGCACATTGTATGTATTATAGCCAGGGAGCTCTGAGTTCAAAGGGTAATAAATATAGGATACTTTGGATCAAACTTTGTCAGTTAAAATAAAATTGGGAATTGAGGATTTTGAAGAACTCACATTTGTTTTGACACTAAACCATTAAAAATGTCCTAAGCCAATTTTCATCTTCCATGCAAATAAATCATGAAAATTCATTGCTATGAACAACATATTCTAACACGTCGACATCACGAAGCCCCCAAAATAACATCCAAACTAATACAATTAATGTTGTCTAATAGACAGGTGTAGCGGAGCAGGGGGGCATGTAGGGGGTCCAGCCTCCCCTCTGTATTGTCATTGACTGACACCTGCATAAATGCATATACCAGTCCTTCCCAGGAGACAGAAGCGATTGCTCTCGCACTCGTAATTTTCAATTCATGGGTGCTAAAATTTCCTCATGGGAAGGACTGCATTTTCATGTATTGACCTTTTCGAAAAGTGTCCTTCTGAAATCTGTGCTGTAGGGTTTACACAAAATATATTTCTCTTTTACACCCAGTTCAGACAGACGTGCTATCGAAGCGTCAAATTCAATTGTGCCATATATTTTATTTTGATGCAACGATAACACGTCTGAATCATATAAGTTTCTTCAGACGGAATTAATTCATCAGACGAATTTAAATCATGTTTGATTCAGACACACACACTATCGACGCGTCAAATTCAATTCTTCGGCACTTTCCATGATATACTAATGAGGAAATCACCCGCCGTCGAGGGGAAAACCTCAAGCATGACATTATTAACGGACTGCTCTTTCAAGTTCAACAAGTATAGTTCATATTTTGAGTGGCATGTGTTTTCGGTCACGCATGCATACTTCAGGAAATATATGATATTTGTAGTAGTACACCCAACTCAATAATCTTAGATAAAAATATATACTTTTATTTTAAATCTCTGTAGGCTTGTAAACTCGCACTGTGTATGTATGGTAAAGTCACATTTCCAAATTATTATTATTTTATTTTTTTTCAATCCAGGAGGGGCATGGCTGTATTGGTGATGGGCTACATGGTGTGCGCATTCGACTTATATACATATTATATGCATAGATTATGCTTATCTGTGGCTATATATGTATGTTTCAATATAATGTATTGCAAATTTGAAATGGGGGTAAATATGCTCCCATCAAGTTGACCATGTAGGCATGACCTTAAATTTCAAATAATTTTAAACAGCCATTTAATATTTGCATTAGAATAGTAAATACCACTAATTGTACATGGACAACTCTTGAGTTGCGACAAAGGATAGCCTAAATGGGATCAGAAATATTCCAAAACATGTGGGGGTTTTCCGCGACTAGATTTAAGATCGAACACATGCGCTGCATATGTAGGCCTATATGATATATACATGATCCTGTGTGTGTAGACTTTGCTCAGAGACAGAAACGAATAACCATGCGTTTACAATTATGAACATGTACCATGTTCTGACATCCAGTACTGGCAGTAGTATGCATGTTTCACAGTTTTGAATTAAAATTGACACGTCTATAGTACGTCTGTCTGAATGGAAACTCATTTGGACAGACAATCGATGAAATTAATGAATTAAATTTGATGCGTTTTTAGCACGTCTGTCTGAACCGGGTGTTTAGCAGATTATGTGTCAATTGTTCGTATTATGCATGTTTCTATTTAAATGTAACTGTCCTGAAATATAAGCCATATGTTTGTTGTGCTGAATAGAATTATATACAGGTTTCATTTTTGGGGTAGGCCCCTGCAGATATTCGATATTTGTGTTATTCAATTCAACTTCGATATTCGATTCAAATTTCACTCCACTTTGAAACAAGAATAGTAATTCTGAATACTTAAAAACAGTTAATGTGAACATAATGCAATTGTCGGTGACATTTTAATTGCAACTATGCTGCGAAGTATAAAAGGTAGCTACATTCGTAATTATTATTCCCTCAAAATCTACCATTTTAACAACTTTAACTGTTCTAATATACTTTTTTCGCCACCGTGAATATAATTTATTCTGAGGACATTCAGTTGGAAATGGAAAGATAATTCATGCACAATTATGTCTAACAGTACGTCACATGACCGCCCATACACACAATTAGATGTATTAATTTTTTTTTTTTTATTTACCACACACGAAAATTTACGAAATGGTATTTTTCCAAATTGTTTCTTATATTTTGAACAAATAATGCCTTTAATGGCCGATCCACCATTCACAAAAACGGTGACATGTTTTATGTTAAAATAGATCATTCAGACATACCGACGAAACATATCTTGACCAAGATTGTTAAATATTTTATACGTTTTCAAATTTTGCAGGAGCTGATCAAAATTTTAATAAAAACCCATTATTCGCAGGGCCTACAGTAATGCCCTAATTAATCGACTGCTTAACCACAGCAGAATTATGGGTAACTTTTCAGGATTTAGTCGGAAATATGGCTTGTTGCCATTCATCGGAAAGCTCTCCCCGAGAGTTTTCCGATGAATGGCAACAAGCCATATTTCCGACTAAATCCTGAAAAGTTTCCCATAATTTTGCTGTGGTTAAGCAGTCGATTAATTAGGGCATTACTGTATGTTGGGGTTTGGAAATATGAATGAATCTTGAATGTAATGTACATAGACATAACTTATTGAAATAGCTTGCTGCATGGGTCTGTTTTGCAATAAAAATCAAATTTTTAGTCGAGGAGACTTTAAATCTGTTGTACATTCTTGTTTGACAATTTGAAAGGTTTGAGACTTGTTTTTAAGATTGATTTTCATTTTTATCATATTTGTTTGCAATTAAAAGTTTGAACATTCTTTAGTTTTGTGTCTGATATTTAATCGATGCTGTTTCCAAAACAGTGAACATTGTTCTGTGAGTATCAATCCTGGATGACAGCAAATTGGTGTTACCTTTCTGCAAACCTGACTTTATAGTCAGATATCCACATCTTGTGAAAATTAAGCTATACTGTTAAAATAAAGTTAAGCACCCCCCCCCCCCCCTACCCTTTTGTATATGAAGTATGTAATCCTAGCCACGAAAGACAAGAATGTTTATTTAAACTTTTTATTAGCTCAACTTGATGGTCAAGTTTGAGCTATTGCCATGGGTTGGTGTCCATCGTCCTTTTCGTACCCTACAGACCACATCTTTCATTCGATCATCACCACCAAACTTCATATGAATCTTCGGGGTGACCTCTAGATGGGAGCTATCATTTGTTAAAAAACATGGCCGCCAGAAGCCATCTTGGATTTCAAATTTTATTCCATCCTGCAGCCCACATTTATTGGAGAATTGTTTTTTTAAAATTTACAGGCATGTTTAGGATCATCTCTAGATGGGAGCTATCGATAGTGAACAATTTTCGATGAAAAACATGGCCACTGGCAGCCATCTTGGATTTTACTCTAAATCCTTTGCCACACCCTACAGTCCACATCACTCATTCAATCATCACCAAACTTCATATGGATCTTCGGGGTGACTTCTAGATGGGAGCCATCAATTTTTTTCCGGAATTTGTTGAACATCATGGCCGCGAGCAGACATCTTGTATTTTACTCTTTTTATGACTAAATCCTTTGGCCTGTAGGGTGGGCCACTTGCCTCATCCAATCATCACCAAACTTGATAGGTATCTTCAAGGGAGTCGTCATTTTTTTTTCTTCAGAAACTCAAAGAATTGTTTTGAAAATTTAAAGGCATGTTTTGATCACCTCTTGGTAGGAGCTATCAAATTTGAGCGATTTTCGATGGAAAACATGGCCGCCACCAGATATCTTGGATTTTACTCTTTGCATGACTAATCCTTTGGCACATCCTACAGACCACATCCCTCATCACCAAACTTCATATGGATCTTTGGGTGACCACTAAATGGGAGCCAAATTATTTTCTCGTATTTCATTGAAAAAAACATGGCTGCCAAATGGCCATCTTGGATTTTACTCTCTGTATGACTAAATCGGCGCGCCCAAGAGGCAACTCTCTCATCCGATCAGCGCCAAACTTCATATGGATCTTCGGAGTGACCTCTATATGGGAGTCATCTCGGATAATACTCTTTTGGCATTGTGGGGATACAATTTTGACTGCATCATTTGGCACTCCAACAGCCGAACTTTTTGGATCTTCAGGGTAACATCTAGTTACTTAAGCATATAAACTGTCTGAGTTCCCTATCGCTCTATGGACTGTAATATGGGATGATCTCATTTCCAAGTTGAGCTACAGTGTCATTGACACTTTCATTGTGGAATTCTTGTCCTAATACAGGGCCTCAATAACTGTGCTTGAGAAGATCACAACATAAAGTCAATATACTGGTATAGTGGGACCACATCGTGCACCTGTAACATCCCCGATGTGGCATGCTGCTAATCACTTTCACATTTCTGTTGCCCAACCACATGCTTTTGTAATCGCTCTGTGATTTATAAGTTTGTGATTAGGCAAATGTCTTTAAACGACAAATTAAATGTTATTGGGATAGCTATTTATGAATATCACAGATAAGTCAAAATTGGTATTAGGCAGGCCTCAGCCTAGGGGTTCAGAACAGGGAGACTTGAAGTCTCCCTCCAGGAAATTTAGGGAGACTTCATGAAATTTAGGGAGAAGTGGGGGAGACTACCAAAATTGACAATTTTCAAATATCGCTTTATTTTATATTAAACATCAATAAAAAAATTAAAAAGTTAAAATAAGAAATAAAACTAAAAAATGTTGACTTTATCTGAAATTAGCCTAATTAATTGTTATTATACATGATTTGCGGACTAGATCAGATGATGCATGTAACTTTTTAAGTTTAATTTGGTCACGGCTGTAATGTGGGTGTCCGCTAAAATAAACAATAAGGACTAGCTAACAAAGAAGTTGCTAAAGCTTTTATTAATTAATGGCCTCCCTTAATTAATACCAACATCACTGGTATAATCCGATTAAAGGTACTCAACCCGATAAAACTCCTCTCAATTACTATTTCAATGGCTTCGGGGGTCAAAAATATTTGATTCGAGTCGAGGAAGTCGCCCATCAAAGCTCAGATTTGTTAGATATCGATTTTAGAAATCTATTATTTTTCATTATCGGGAATACTATCTGGCCCAGAACTCAGTCAAAATTGCGTTAAAATTACCACTTGATTTTAGAGTTATTCATCCTTGTCTGTTTGAATAGATTTGGAGTACACATCCAGAGCAGATTACGGCAGTTATTGGTACTCATCTCGAGAACATAACAAATTTGAAAAATCAATATCTAATAACTCTGAGCTTTGTTTGATGGGTTCCTCGACTCGAATCAAATATTTTTTACCCCCAAAGCCAAAGAAATAGTAATATAGGACCCTCTGATCGGATTGTTGTTGTTGGAATCTGTTGAGATGGGGACCCTCTTTACGGGTTGAGTACCTTTAAAGCAATAAACTTGACATTTATTTACGGCTACGGAAGTGGTCTCTTCAAAAAGTGGGACGCGTTACCGAAACGAACTTCCGAACATACTCTGATAATTGCGTAATTGTTTTTATATCTGAAAAGCTGGACGGCGGTCTTTCAAGTTAATTAAAACATTTATTTGTGACACTCACGATGGTCAGTAACAACACAGATGCGAACATATCGTGTTTTCAGCGTGTCAAAACATTCGTGATTAACATTAACTATTAGGCTTATTAAAAACTTTATAATACCAGTGTTTCTGCTAATGGGACCCCTCCACAGTAGTGTATGTAGGTTTTTTTATTTTATTTATAATATAACATAAAGATTGACAACAATCTTGTTTACATTAATTTTGTGGTCTTAATAATGTAGTTAACATGTAACATTAGAAATGAAAGTGTCAATGACACTGTAGCTCAACTTAGGTAGGGGGAATAATTTAATGGTTGACAGTAAATGGAGGAATAGGAAAGGTGCTAATAGAAATGTCTAACCTGCTCCAAAGGATTTAGTGATGCAAAGAGTAAAATACAAGATGGCTGCTGGTGGCCCATTTTTTTTGGCCAATTGACCCCAAAAGAACTCGTTCCCATCTACGTATAATTGTTAACATCCATGACAAATTTTATGAAGATCTGACCAAAGCTACGACCTACAAATTTCATGATGATCAGACGAACAGTACGACCTGTAGACCGCGCCAATGGATTGAATTTGAAATCCAAGATGGCCACCAGCAGCCATGTTTTTTGGCCGAATGACCCCACAATGATTCGTTCCCATCTACATGTCAATGTCAACATTCATGACAAATTTCATAAAGATCAGACCAAATGTACGACCTGTAGCCCGCGCCAAAGGATTTAGTCATGCAAATAGTAAAATCCAAGATGGTTGCTGGTGGCCATATTATTTGTCCGAATGACCCCAAAATGACTCGTTCTCATCGACATTCCAATTTCAACAGCCATGACAAATTTCATGATGATCAGACTAAAGGTACGACATGTGGCCCGTGCTAAAGGATTTAGTCATACAAAGAGTAAAATCCAAGATGGCTGCTGGCGGCCATGTTTTTTGGCTGAATGACCCCAAAATGACTCGTTCCCATCTACATGTCAATATTAACATCCATGACAAATTTCATGATGATCAGATGAACAGTACGACCTGTAGGCCGCGCCAATGGATTGAATCTTGAAATCCAAGATGGCTGCCAGCAGCCATGTTTTTTGGCCGAATGACCCCAAAATGACTCGTTCCCATCTACATGTCAATGTCAACATTCATGACAAATTTCATGAAGATCAGACCAAAGGTACAACCTGTAGCCCGCGCCAAAGGAAATTGTTGACGGACACACGGCAATAGCTCAAACTTACAAAAGTAAGTTGAGCTAAAAAAGGCTAATGATCTTTTTGATGTGTATATTAGTTAGTTGAATTAATGCATTATTAAAACAACAGAATGAAAATAGCCAAGTGGACCCTTATAAATAAACACTCTGGTAAAAACTAGGTAAACCAAGCTTTACATGGCTATACCCTGGTAAAGTCAGGTGAACAATAGGGTCCTGTGAATAGTCGAGATTCAATTCAAAAGTCAAACACGATTTGAATTTGAGTCGAAATTTTGAATATACAATGACGAAAAAGTAGGCTGTTTATGGACATGTACATTGTACACAACTTGATCTTAGCTGTTTCTGTGCCATTTAATTCCCGAAAATTATGAATATATGCACCTTATAATTCTTATTGTACATCGCGAATGATCGCATGCTATAAATTATAAGTATAGCCAGAAATTTCCCCACATGACCTGCATTAATTGCTGGGTGAATGATAGTCCAAGTCTTCTCGTACTAAAACTAGCTAAGATTTTGGGATGGAGAGATGCTAGTGTTTAAGTCTTCTCGTACTAAAACTAGCTAAGATTTTGGGATGGAGAGATGCTAGTGTTTAAACACTAGCATCTCTCCATCCCAAAATCTTAGCTAGTTTTAGTACGAGAAGACTTGGACTAGGTGAATGAGCGTGTTAAGTCCAAGCGCAGTACATGGGAGATAACTTATCTCCCTTCCACTGCGCTGGGACTTCTAGTTCTTGTACCTGAACCACTCATTTGGATACGATTCTCAAAACTTTATGAACTTATGTCTGCGATTTGAATTTTATGACGCTCTATCCTGAACTTCAGGGACTTGGGATATTAATCGTTGTGACGGCCACGTGGACGTTTTGATCTGTTTTTTTCTTGACAATTATCAATCAAGTTCATACATGTAGCATCATTAAAGTTATGATGGAACTTCATAGAAGTTAATAGAACGTTTCACAAATCGTCTAAGGCTAAAATAAAAAAGACCTTTGTTTCTGGTGACCCACCTACCCCTATTCCGACACCACCAACCGTTTTCATTTTGTTGATTTAGCAAAATTAGTATGCATCCAATGTTATTTTCCGTGTAAACTGATTCATTTCCGTGTAAAATGGACACATCGCGTGTACTCAGAGATGTGGCAACAGGGGGGGTTTGGTGGGGTTTTTATCTCACCCCACCAACTTTGGTCAAAATTTTCAACAGTTGGAAATTTCATACCTGCCAAAACATTAGTTGGAAATTTTACACCAACAATATGTTGAACATGTTCTTGTAGTTTGATTTCCAAACAATTTATTGGGGGGAATTAATTGTTTTTGAACCAATATTTGCATATTTTCCAATTTTTTTGTAAAAATTTTGGACTGAAATGATCATCAGTTGGAAATTTTCCAACATTATGGGGGTGACAGGTTGGAAATTTCCAACACTTGGAAAGCTTGTGTCCTGGTCCCTCCCCTGTGGCCAGTCAAATACTGCTAGTTAATTTTAGAAAACAATATTGTCATATATTTGGTTAACATTGTCATTGGAATTGTCATCAGTTGGAAATTTTCAAACCTAAGTGGGTGTGTCAGGTTTGAAATTTCCAACTCTAGGAAGGCTTGAAGCTATAGTCTAGATGCTAGGATTTTGCGATTTTCTTGTTCAGATTTCAAAATTTTCCCACACCGGGCCGAACCATGGTCCGCCCGGTGTGTCATTGTCCCTCCCCCATGGACAATACAAAACTGCTAATTACTAGTAGTGAAAGAAAATAATCAACAATTTTACTACATTTGGTCAAACTTGTGGACTGAAATGGTCATCAGTTGGAGAATTTTCCAACCTGATGGGGAGCATGAGGTTTGAAATTTCCAACACTAGGAAAGCTTCAGTTGAGGCAAGTCTAGATGCTAGGATTTGCGATTTTCTTATATAGTTTTCAAAATTTTCTCACACAGAGCCGAACAACCATGGTCAGCCGGTGTGTCCTGGTCTCTTGCCTGTAGCCATGTGCATTTGTCTGGAGTCAGACCACTAGATGTTAGGATTTATGCAATTTTTCAGGTTAAAATATCTGAATGTTCTCATACTGGGAATATAGAACCATGGTTTATGAATATATAGGGTATTAGGCCTGAGCACTGAAGTGCAAATGGAATTATGCAAAACTTGTGTTTGGTCTGATTCTGATTCAAGGGGTGTGGGGGGGGGGGGGGGGGGGGGGGGGGTGCAGTTGGAATTTGCCAAGGTGGACACCCCTCCCCCCCCCCCCAAACGGAGATCCTCTAGCCATGTCCCTGCATGTACTATTATACCACACTTCAATTGTGGGTCATAGCCGAATCAAACTTATTCAATAAATGACACTATATTCTAATATTATGTACTTAGTTTTTATCTCACCTGAGACAAAGTCTCCGGTGGAGCTATAGTTATCACTCCTCGTCCATCCATCCATCAATAATTCATCTCCAGAACAATAAGACCGAATGGGTTCATATTTAGTGTGGATGATCAGGTGACTCAAATTCAGATTTGTTCAAATGAGGTCACTTTGTCAAATAGTTGCGAAGTCAGGGCCATAACTCTTGCCCTCCATAGTAATTCTTATAATGACTTCTCAAATATCATTGGGCCGAATGGGTTCATATTTGATATGAAGGGTCCTTGGGTAACTGGGGTTCAGATTTGTTCAAATACAAAAAAAATTCAGATTGAACTCCTTACTCAATTTATTTTTAAACATTTAATAAAAACAAAAAATTTTAATTTTTTTTTTTATGAAAATTAAATTTTTAATTTAAAATTTTAATTTTGAAAACTAACAATGTTATAACATCTGCATGGGTATATTGACTCACCCCACCAAATTTGAAATCGGTCCAGGGGTCTGGGAGAAAAATCATGAACAGACAGATCATTACCCTTGTCAATTGAAATGTTGCTCTTTCACATTCCTAATGTCACAAATTTATTTGAGAAGTCATCTCCTTCACTGACAACATTATGAAGCTTGTCTGCCTGCCACTTTCTCCAATGTCTCTTGTGTATGAAATGAGATCTTATTTTAACTGACAGTGTTTATTAAACAAATAACAGAAATGGCTGGATAATGTTTATTTGTGTCATTCATTTCAATAGAAATTCCTATGTGTTCTATACAGTTGTACAGGCCTGTGTTACAATGTTGTTGACATAGGCTATTAACTTCTTTTCATCTGTGATAATGATGTGTCTTATTTATTATGCTGATGATTTCAAGGAACAATTATCAGAGGTGCCATGTTGATAACCCTTCCCTAAATTTTTTAACTTATTTTGAGGAAAATGAACACACTTCAACTTCTTTAATATACCCTTTGAAAAATACTATATCAATGGATATAGTATTTGATTTCATGTTTGGTACTTGTATATAGATTCCTATATTACATGTAATAATTTTGATAAATTTCCAACAGTTGCGATTATGATGTCGGTCCGACATTTTTTGTGTGGAGTTATTCCCATTTTTCGACTTAGAAATTTCTTCGCAACATACATAATTTTGTCCAAGCTTTTATTCCTACATTTTTCGGTCAATAGGTATAAGATTAGGGTTAAGGTTGTACACCTGCAATGGGAACTGTTATTTTATTATTTTAACTAAATGTTTACTGACATGTGAAACATCTTAGTATTTTAAAAACAGGGGGGTATCTGTAGTCCCATTGGGACAGTCACACCTCTAGTTTAGTTTGGTCCATTTGGAAGGTAATTGGCAATGATATATTGGGGGAGGGGAGGGGTGTACAGTTAGAAATTTCAAGGTAGACACCCCCATATCCCCTCCCACAATTCAATGAAGACCCTCTACCTTTGTGACTGTTTAGAACTACTTGTTTTAAAGTGATTTGACAAGTTTTAACTATTGTAGTTTTCAGTCCCAGTCTTCTCCGTCTTTATAGTCTGGTGAGTGACCCACAGTCATTGACTGTCTTGTATTATTTTATAGTACATGTACATTAAATACAAGGAGAACCAGTCTGGCGGGTATTCATATTTATTTTGAGCCAAGTTGAAAATAAAATGAAAAAATTAAATAAAATGAAAAGCCTATTATTTTCTTGCGTGTCATCAGAAACAAGTTTATATATTTTGTTTTGGCCTAATCGTCAACAAAACTTGACAAATTGAGAAGGCAACACACAGGTAATGATTCGATTCGTATCGATTTCGTCGATTCGATTCGATATTTGATTTGATCATAATCTCCAATTCGCAGGACCCTGGTAAACAAAGATATACTCTGGTATTAAAGCCATGTAAAGTACATGTAAATAGGTCATATATCCTTGTAGTAAAGGCATGCATGGTGTAGCCCACTTTACTCATGTAAAATGCCAGTGAAACATACATGGGTAAAACCCATGTAAATCAGAACATACTCTTAGTAAATTATTGATGGAGTCATGATGTAACAGATTATACTCCGGTAATACCCTGGTAAACTATTATCTACTCGGGTAAAAGTCATTTAACTCTTTCAGTGCCAACCCGATGTTTGTATCAACCCATATTTCCTTGATCATTTTTCAAATTTATTGATTATAATAATGTGATACATTGATGGAAAGAGCTCTTTGATACAAAAATCAGACTTGGCACTGAATTGGTTAAAGCCCATGTAAAAGGGATATACCTGTGTAAATTCCTAGTAAAGTCATGGTGTGCCCCGCTTTACAGCTTGTTCCACTGAGTACTCTAATTATGCAAGATCTCGATCAAAATTGAGCGATTTCTTATTTGCCATCGCCCAGGATATCTGCATGAAGATGGTCAACTGGGCCTAATTTTCAGGAAGGCGGGCATATAGTGACAGCTTGTGCCATGAGTACTCTAATTATAAAAAAATTCCATAAAAATGGAGCGATTTCTTATTTGCCATTCCCCCAGGATATCTGAAGGTGGTCAACTGAAGGTCAACTGGGCCTAAGTTTCGAGATGGCGGGTAGGAATCATCATTATATGGGCATATATAGCGACAGTTTGTTTCTTATTTGCCATTCCCCCAGGATATCTGAAGGTGGTTAACCGAGGGTCAACTGGTCCTAATTTTCAGGAAGGTGGGTATGAATCATGATTATATGGGCATATATCGACAGCTTGTGACATGAGTACTCTAATTATACAAAATTTCCCTCAAAATTGAGTGATTCTTATTTGCCATTCCCCCAGGATATCTGAAGGTCAACTGGGCCTAAGTTTCGAGATGGCGGGTAGGAATCATCATTACTAGTATATGGGCCTATAGCGACAGTTTGTATCACTAAGTAGGCCTACTCTAATTATACAAAATTTTAATCAAAATTGAGCAATTTCTTATTTTCCATCCCCCAGGATATCTGAAGTTGGTCAACCAATGGTCAACTGTGCCTATTTTTCAGGAAGGGAGATAGGAATCATTATCTGGGCATATACATTTAGCGACAGCTTGTGCCAATAAGTACTCTAATTATATGAGATTTCAGTAAAAATTTAGCAATGTCTTATTTGTCATCCCCCAGGATATCTGAAGCTGGTCAACCGAGGGCCAACTGGGCCTAATTTTCAGGAAGGTGGGTACGAATCATGATTATATGAGCATATATCAACAGTTTGTGCTACTAAGTACTCTAATTATACAAATTTTTCTTCAAAATTGAGCTCTTTCTTATTTGCCACCCCCCCCCCCCCCCCCCCCAAGATATCTGAATGTGGCCAACTGAGGGTCGACATGACCTAATTTTCAGGAAGGCGTGTAGGAATCATCATTTACATGCATGGCGTATTGTGGTGATATGATATGTTTTATGTTTATTTTTGTTAATAGACGCTACATATTTGCCATATTAAAGATAGCGAATAGCCTCTGCCTCTCTGGAGAGCCACGTCCCTGCATTTAAGTTTGGCCTACCACACACACATTCACTAGTCACGTCCATGGATATGCATTTGACACTTCATAGAAGTACACATGGCATAACTTCCTTCGATAAATTTCTTCAAACAAATGTCACAAAGCCTACCTGGACATCTAATCAAGATTAATACTTGAGTTATTATGAGATTGGAATGACGTTGTATCGTGAACTCGGGACCCTTACCGTCATGACTTTCGTGACAGACCAGTCTATTTTTAGATCAACTTCATGGCGATTATTTCCCCGGATTTCCATCGGCTTTGATTGTGGGGGATGTTGGAAAGTGATTTCCGTGGACACGATATAAGTAAATTGCACTTTCAAGAGATTCTCTCATAAATTACAATCCAGATTCACGAAATTGTGTTCCAAATAGTGATATATCGCGAGTTTCTAAAAATAGATTTCAGTGATCCGAGAATTTCCTGACGTCACTGCTAACAAGTCAACAACATGGTCAGTGCTTTGCTCGTCGTTTAGGAATTCTGAGCATTTGTGAGTAAAACGCGAGCATGTGTGGTGTAAGGTAGCTAAAACACATATATCACGACCATTAATCACAGCTAGTAACATTGTATTTATTCCAAATGCACCTGTTGTATCGGAATGGCTGCCACAGAGTGACAGACTAAGAAAAACATTGGCCTTCGTTTCGTCTTTTTCCGAAATTGTCTATTCTTTCGAACCAGGAACTAGTGTTCATTATTTCTTTGCAATGGCAGATAGGTCACCAACGCGAAAACAACTTATTTATGTAGGTAGTATGATACCCCACCTCTTTTTGTGAAATATTTTAATAAAATAAGCGTTCTATTACCAAAAAAAAACAAAGTGAGGGAATGCGAACCAGAAACTCGTAACTCTCACTGAGTCTCAGACTTAGGGTACCTCGAAACAGTGCGCGGAAGTGCGCGGTACGAACAAAACAGTTATTATGCACGGGGAGTTGATTTAAAACATGTATATTAATGAAATATAGTAGTAGAAGGTCTTCATGCAGTTACGAATTTGCAAGGCCATTTTAAAGTTTCATTAGAGAGAGTGAGTGGTAGAATCTACCGCGCACTGTTTGGAGAAAAGCTTACTGCGCGGTTGTTACCAGAAAACTTACTGCGCGGTATCGGATTAATAGCCACAGTTACGTGATAAATTAGATATTTATTTTTTTATTTTTTTTTAGACTCCCATCAGCTTTTATCCGGGCATACTTAAAAAGTCAGGTAGCTTTAAAGTTTGTATTTTGTCTAGTGTCTTGTTTACTCGTCTTGCTCTCTGGTCAACATTTAGGTTTGCCCACGTTTCTGTTGATCAGTTATTATGTCAAGTAGTCTGTCCGACAAGTCAGGTAATTTCTTCCAATCAGTCTCTATTTTGATCAAATTGTTTAAACTTTCTAGTGATGTTCCGATAATGAAAAAGCTTATCGGACCGATTTCCGATAACTGGAGGCACAATCGGCCGATTTCCGATTCCGATTCCGATGTTTATATATATTGTGCGTTTGTTCCTATAATGGACTTATATACACCCAATGCACTCCATATCCCGCATAGTTTCAAAGCCAAATACATCAAAGAAATATATACACACTGTCGTGACAGTATTTCTGCCGACGTCGGTTGTGTGCTTCCTTTGATGTATACCGGTAGTTGTTTTGACAAATAGATCAAAGGTGCCGACTCAGAGTAACGTTATGACCATGTGTGGAACACTTGCATGCAGAGTAAAAGTCTTGATTGAATACTTGTAAGTTGCAACAATGTATGGAATGGCGATGATTATTAACTAAATTTTGATTGATGGATAATAATTGCTGTCATATTTGTCTGAGATTTCCCAAGTTTCCATTGGTCACACCTTTTATCTTTTAACAACTCGGAAGCTTTTATAGTTCCGCCTGCTCAATTTTTGTTTCGCAAGTTCAACGTGGAGCTAAGCGTATTTCATAGCATACGTTGTACAGACGAAAAAGCTAATTATGCCCCTACTAACATTGATCGTTATTGAAGACAGTTCTGATAACAACTGTATTATTTCATTCAGTGTGTGCTTCAAGTTATTGACATAGCATGTGACGTCACATGACACGTGCTCTAGAGGAAGCCTCACTGTAATCAGGTCAGCTTTTTAATTAAAGCTTTCTTTGAATCTATTTCGTGTCAACGCGATTGAACCAATAACTTCATATTACACGGGATGTCGGGCATGTGTATTGCCATTCTTATAATATATCATCATATCAGACTGCTTTGATGATGCCAATGGCTTCTTTTTAGGCTGTTACAACTGCGTTTTACATTCAATACTACAGTTGTATTGCGTATGTTTATTAAAGCGTGCACATTGCGCTTAGATACTAGAACGTTTTTATTTATTTTGACAATCGGTAAAAGCCGATGTTCAACTGCGAGGTACGATTAATTTCCGATGGGCTATTATCGGCCGATTCCGATTCCGATTATCGGAACATCACTAAAACTTTCACAGTTATTATTAGTCCAATGGCGCAGTTATTATTAGTCCAATGGCGTGGAATAATGTTTGGAAATTTAAGTGTTGGCAATTATAAAGAATACTTTTTCCTTTAATTTTGGAATAAGAGTATACTCAGCTAAAAATCAACAAAAATCTGAACATGCGAAATGGTCTTTTTTCATAAAGTGTTTCAGGAGGAAAGTTCAAATTATTTTGCACATTATACATTGTTGTTTCAATTTATACACAAAAACCTTTAAAAATGAACAAAAAAACGCCCCAAAATGGCCCCCATGGTGGTTTCGATGCTGAGTTGGCAGCTTCCTCTGTGGCGAACGCGTGGTCTATTATTACATCCCATTTATTTGTGTTATTTGAGCAATGAGTTGATTCTCCAGAGTCATTTAGGTGAAGGAGTTCTAATTTTTCTTTAATGTCAAATAGGATGTGTTGGATAAGGAAGGCAACACCTCCGCCGTGGCAAACTTTGTGCGATCTTTACGTATTAAATTAAATCCTGGAAAGCGGATTTTTGATTTATGACCTGAAATTCCTTAAGTGGAAAATAAAGGAAAATGTTGTCTTACCATCCTTGTTAGAATATTATCTGAAAGCCCACATCTATATGTCATGGTTTGTTAGGAAACTTAAATAATAATAGCATAATAATGTGGAAATTGACTTCCATAAATCATCATTCACAGTCGCCAATATCTGAGGAATTGGAAGAACACGGTGTGTGTCTATTGTCAAATGATTAGTCGGGTGCCAGATATCTACCACTGAAACACACAACCCTAAAAGCCGGATGATAGCCAATCCTCACTATCCGATATAATTGTGTCTGTGGTAATTAGAAAACATATGCAAAATACCATCATACTTTTCAGAGCATGAACTAAATGTTAAAAAGAAGTCTCCAGTGCCCTTAATGTAGCAAAATATAACATGAATATGGCATATTCAGTTTGTATGATCGTTATATGGATAATTGAAAAAAAATAATTTCGAATTTTAAAACGAGGCCCGTCCATTTTAGGAATTTCAGGCCTTATGATCCAATTTTGTTTCATTAAGTGTTAATATATGTGGCTTGTTATCTTCGATATATTCAACTATTTGTTGTTTGTGACCTCTGAGGCCATTAATGTTAATATGAGTTATTTTTAAATCCATCAAATCGAATCAAATGGACAGAGTCGACTTCATACTTATACCCTGCATATTTGATCACTCAATAATCACTGATGGTTGTGTTGTTTCAACATTTTAACTTCTCTATTTTCTACAATGACATGAAGTAAGCTGTCACCTCTAATCAGTCTACCGCTATACTATTACTATTAAATTAATACATGTAAGTGTGGTCCCTAATCCGAAACCACGAGTAAGCTTTTCTTGAAACAATGCGCGGTAGATATTGCGCAGTAAGCTTTTCTCGAAACAGTGCGCGGTAGATTCTACCACTCACTCTCTCTCTCTCTCTCTCTCCAATACAAGTTAAAACGTTAAAATAACCTTACAAAGTCGCAACTGAAGACTGTCTACTACTATAGTTCATGTTTTAATTCAACCCCCACCTGCCCCTGTGTATAATAACTGTTTCATTTGTACCGCGCACTTCCGCGTAGTTCTGCGCAGTTCCGCGCACTGTTTCGAGGTGCCGCAGACTTATACTATACCATAGTCCATAGGCCTAGTCTAGAGATTATCACTACAGTGAAGTGATCAGAGTTTATTATATTACTGTCATTATTTTCACTAAATACCACCGTGGTTTGGTGGTGGTTTTCTGATAAATCGGATCATGATAATTGATATTATTATATGACTGTCATTATTTTCACTAAATACCACCATTGTTTGGTGATGGTTTTCCGATTAATCGGATCATGATAGTATCGTGATCCGATTCCATACCATGCGTGTCTGAATCAGAAGTTTAGAACGAGGCTGTTGTGAACTATTTTCAATTGAGACACTTCTTAAAATTGATGTTTTTGATTAAATTGTTCCGATTCGTGATTAAATTTCAGAGGTTGGTTGTAATAATTAAGTTCAATAGGTCATATAATAAACATATTATTACTACAGTGAAGTGATCTGAGTCTCCACATCACGTCTCGTTGAGAAGGTGAGATCATGGATCAGACTCGCAGCCTGCGGCAGCTCGTCTGATCCGTGATCTCACCTTCTCAACTCGGCGTGATATGGAGACTCGGATCACTTCACTGTAGTGATAATCTCTATTTATCGTGATCCGATTCCATACATGTATCATGTGTCTCTGAATCAGAATGAGGCTCCATGCAGAAACATTTCTTCTTGAAATTGTTGTTATTGCATGATTAACTGTTGTGATTCGTTCATTAAATTTGAAGGCAATATATAATACGACTTCCCCGTCATCGCCCAATGTTTTGTGTTTTTCAAAGAAATATAACTCTATAAATTTATATTCCCGTTATTTAGTAAAATATCACCTTTACTAAATAAAAGGCACACCATAGAATCACACCACCGAGAGACACATTTCAAGAACACTATAGGAAAAAAACCTGAGTGGGTGGGCTTGGGGGAAGGGAACAGGAAGATTCGGTCACTGGAAGATTCGGCTCAGTATTTTTCGGTCGCAGGAAGATTCGCCTGAGAAGATTCGGCGGGGAGATTTGGCCAGTCTATTGATCTGGTTAATTAGTGCAGGGATCTGGGGATTTTGGCTTGTTGGCAGCTTGGCCATTAGAGCCCGAAGCCCACGCCGCCGCCGTCAGCCATGTTGGCCACCGCCTGCCATATTATCTCTAACGCCAGCCACATGAAAAAATCTCTGCCGCTGGAATTGTAAAATGGCTGAGCCGTGTGCATGGACTTATATGTCAAGCACAACAGTACTGTGAATCGCAAAGAACTAAATCGCATTGTCTGTATTTTGGCATACTCGCATGGACACAGCATGGTTGTTATATTGTTATATTATCAGAACACCTGGGCTATGTTGAATGGACTATTCCATTGCATGCTTTCATACAACTGAATGGGAGCATCAGTATTGAAGGTGTTAAAGTATAAATTGTTTATTTCGACACGACTCAGTCTCCGATATGATCATTGGCATTTGTCAATATATGCACATAACCTGTAGAAGAGAATAGAAAATAGTTTGCAATATTATATCATTACTATCGGATTCATCATTCAATGATACATGCATATATATCGTAAGATGCCAGTGATGATCTAGCAGTCTGAAGTCGACAGAAGTCCTAATGTAACTTATACCGATTAGATGGGAAACTACATATATAGTACATCCATGCCAGTCCTTCGTGTAATTTCGCCATGATGGAAAAGCCCAACACAAAAAGAGCACATGTGGTCTGGAATTCTACCGGTTCACCACAAATGCTAAAACAAACGGCCTATATACATGTATATAACCGGGAATTAGAAAAATTGCGGTATGAAAATATACTGAATGATAACGTTTCAGCCTACTGAGCCGCCATATTTCTTCAGCCACGAACGTCGCTACTGAGCCGGCTTAGCTAGCTAACCAGCCACAAAATTGGTTGAGCCAGCCGCGAAAACTATTTGTCGTGGCTTCGGGGTCTATTGGCCATGGTCTTTGTATTATTGAAAGAACATTTAGTTGTAACAATAACAATTAATTGACGCGATTGTGGGATCATTTACAAGGGTCTTGATTAACTCAGTTGTAGTAATAACACACTTTATTAGACGAATAATTAATATACTATTAATAAAAATTATGAAACATATCTACAGAAGCTAATAGAAGGTGTAACGGACAATACAAACATACAGTAGCTATATTGAATTTTTTAACTGAACGAAATTGACATTTATTCTTTATTTGAAATCACATAATTAATGACTTTGCTAACCCATTTTCAACCCAAATTTGATGGAGTCAAAATAATGGATTGTGCTCAAGTTTGAGCTATTGCCATGGATTGGTATCCGTCGTCCGTGTGTGTGTGCGTGTGTGATGCGTCAACAATTTCCTTTAGCACGGGCTACAGTTCGTACCTTTGGTCCAATTATTATGAAATTTGTCATGGATGTTGACATTGACATGTAGATGGGAACGAGTCATTTTGAGGTCATTCAGAAAAAAAAACATGGCCACCAGTGGCCATCTTGGATTTCAAAATTCAATCCATTAGCACGGGCTACAGGCCGTACTGTTCATCTTATTGTCATGAAATTTGTCATGGATGTTAATATTGACATGTAGATGGGAACGAGTAATTTTGGGGTCATTCGGCCAAAAAAGATGGCCACCGGCAGCCATCTTAGATTTTACTCTTTGCATGACTAAATTCTTTGACACGGGCTACAGGTCGTACCTTTGGTCAGATCATCATAAAATGTGTCATGGATGTTAACAATGATATGTAGATGGGAACGAGTCATTTTGGGGTCATTCGGCCGAAAAACATGGCCACCAGCAGCCATCTTGGATTTTACTCTTTGTATGACTAAATCCTTTAGCACGGGCTACAGGTCGTACCTTTAGTCTGATCATCATAAAATTTGTCATGAATGTTAATAATGACATGTAGATGTGAACGAGTCATTTTGGGGTCATTTGGCCAAAAAACATGGCCGCCAGCAGCCATCTTGGATTTTACTCTTTGTATGACTAAATGCTTTAGCACGGACTACAGGTCGTACATTGAGTCTGATCATCATGAAATGTTTCATGGCTGTTGGAATGTAGATGGGAACGAGTTATTTTGGGGTCATTCGGACGAAAAAACATGGCCGCCGGTGGCCATCTTTGATTTCAAAATTCAATCCATTAGCACGGGCTACAGGTCTTACTGTTCATCTGATCATCATGAAATTTGTCATGGATGTTAATATTAAAATGTAGATGGGAACGATTTAATTTGGGGGTCATTCGGCCAAAAAACATGGCCGCCAGCAGCCATCTTGGATTTTACTCTTTGTATGACTAAATCATTTAGCACAGGCTACAGGTCGTAATTTTAGTCTGATCATCATATAATTTGTCATGGATGTTAACAATGACATGTAGATGGGAACGAGTCATTTGGCCAAAAAACATGGCCGCCAGCAGCCATCTTGGATTTTACTCTTTGTATGACTAAATCCTTTAGCACGGGCTACAGGTCGTACCTTTAGTCTGATCATCATGAAATTTTTCATGGCTGTAGAAATTGGAATGTAGATGGGAAAAGAGTCATTTTGGGGTCATTCGGACAAAAAACATGGCCGTCAGCAGCCATCTTGGATTTTACTCTTTGTATGACTAAATTTTTTAAGCTACAGGTCGTACCTTTAGTTTGATAATCATAAAATTTGTCATGGATGTTAATAATGACTCGTAGATGGGAACAAGTCATTCGGCCAAAAAACATGGCCACCAGCTGCCATCTTGGATTTTACTCTGTGTATGACTAAATCCTTTACTGCTCATTTTTTACACTCCTTTTTAATCTCTCAATTCATTGCTCATCACAAAAAATTACCTTCTTTACAAAGTTGAGCTACAGCAGGGTTTCCGCTAGGCCGGCTGCGGGTCCGTCCCACGGACCCATTCCCCTCACAGACGATCTGTTTGATTCATACATGTACCAAAAGTCAGTAGCCAGGGCCTGACCCAGCCCGTTTTCGACTCCCATATACCGGGTTTGGGGACATTGAGTTTGGGCGCCCAAACAAATTGAAGGCAAAAAAAAATATTTAATTTAAAAAAAAATTCAGGTCCCAATTCATATTATAACAAGATACACAGCATTTATGTATTTATATATATTGACATAAGACATTTAAGTTTACAAAAAGATTTAAGTTTAACAGTTGGAATCATACTGTAAAGTATGTTTGGTTCTATCTAGCTTTCATCTGTGAAAACTTCAAATAGTTCAGGTTTGTTACCATTCAGCCTTCAGACTTTAGTATTTCAATCAAATTAAAGCGAAATTACACAATACAGTATAGGAACAGTGACAATTTGATCAAATCAACCTGGTTATCAGGTGGGATCTCATAATACCAAATGAATAATTAACGTAGAGATTAGTTCTAATTACTAGGGCCGTAACATATACCGGTATATCAATTGGAAACAAATAGAACAACACAACATAATTTTTAGAGTGTTTAACTACAAACCTAGAAATAAGAAATAATGAAAAATGTTACAGGACTGTTCATTCTATCTTTTTCATCTCAGTCATACAGTGGCGCATATTATACATTATTAGATTATATTATGCATTATTATGATAATATATTAATCTGTTATCATTATGTGTGTTTGTTTAATTCTGTTAAAAACAATGTTATCTTGTAAGTTGAAATAAATATGTTGGTTCATTGTGTCTTTTCTTTTGTGTATAAATATAAATTGAATTCAATGTATTAAATGAATTTTGTTTTCTAGCTTAAGTGACTCTGGTCATATTAATAGCTACTGAAAGTATAAAATTCTCTTTGGTTAAAAAATTAAAATCATCCTTCAGATATGCCCAAGATCACTCTCAGAGCATTGAAATTTCAAAAAATTTCCGGGGAAGGCCCCCCCCCCAGGACCGCCCCAATTGAGAGGGGCCACCCCTCTCATACTCTCCCCGGCTCCTGCCTTTGGCAGTCGGTGATGACCTTCGGTCATCGGGAGGTGGCCCCAAATAAAACCTGGATCAGGCCCTGGTAGCAATATGTCGTAAAAAATCTGCCTGCAACGGGAGTTCGGGGTTAAACAGAATACTGGTGAAAAAGCGGGTCAAATAGCGACATTAGATACAGCGTAATACATGTAGCGGTAACTTCAAAGAATGCCGGACTGTTGAGTGCGGATATTTTTGTGCACGGGATTCCATGGATGAAACTACTCAGGCCTGAAGACCCCGTGCTATCGTACGATTACATAATTCGATCAAAGAACACCCAATTGCTGAGTCGGGACATTTTTGTGCAAGTGATTTTCGTGGATGAAACTACTCAATGTTGATCATTTATCTTATTGCTGTATTATCATTTGTTTTGAGTTTGATGTAAGTGAAGTTCCTGAAAAATACATGTGATTCTCTACGTGTGTTGATTATTATGCGTATATTGCCATGCATACTCAACAAAATCCCAAAGTGATTTATTTCACAATTATACGGAACCTGTCCCAAATCAGTCTTTATAGCGGGAATTCATAGTGAAAACACCATTCATTTAAGCTGTATTACATGCATGGAGGATAAACATGAACACATACATGTACATGTACCCCCCCCCCCCCCCCCCCCCCCCAATATGGAGACAAAGTCAAAGTACGGTTAATAATAGTTTCGTTGTCACGCCTGGGTCCCCAAGCACAATCAACTCAATTATATTTTATAACACGTTGGCTAAAACTCTGTTCTATAGCTGCGGTCGTCAACTGTTGTTGGACTAAAGCTAGCCACACATGCTTGCGTATGGTGCGTTGCGTTATTTTTATCGCATGCGATTGTCGGAAGGAAAATCAAATAGAAATGCACGGGCACCCACACATGCATGTGGTTCCGATGCGAAACTATTCTGACGCTCCGATTTTTATCGGACCGAAAATACTCGTATTTTCCATCTGACAGAAATCGTCGCTCCGTTTGCGTTCGCATGTAAATCCATGGTGAAGTGACTGAAACGATCACTATCGGACAACGTTCGCATGACCCCAACGGCACGACGAACGGATCCGATTATTTTCGCTAACGCATACGCAAGCATGTGTGGCTAGCTTATTAAATACAGACTATTGAACAAGCTACGCGTTCCGAATGAAAGATTTCGCTACCATTCGTATTTCTCTGCTATAAATATCTCCTGCAGACAAACCCTGCAGTATGACGTCACAGGGCACAAATTAGTTTTACGATTGACAGAATATATAATCCTGTCAGTTTCATTTTCGCTGACACTACTTACTTGAAATTCTAAGAAATGCTTTATTCAATTCTCTTTGCAAGGTATTATTGGTCAATGGCAGACTCAATGCGTAGATGCTTTTTAGTGTTTAGATTCATTATACCTGTTGGAATCTTATTGTAAGTTATAAATTTGTAAACACTGTAACTCGTAGCTCGTTCATTTATATAGTCTTCAATCAGACGGCAGTCTTACGTACGTAATTACATGACTAATTATTTGGATACCATCAACAGAATTAATCCACCCACGGAAATGATCGACTTGCATAATATACGTAGCTTTGGATTGCTTTGTGGGACACTCAGGTGCAAGAAAATGGCTACTTTTCAGTGTCAAATAACAAAATTTTCGCCCGACAGGACAAACCATGGTCGTCCCGTCGCGCTATGTGTTTCCCCAATACGGACTCATTAATTTTCCCCTGGCGGAAACCCTGGCTACAGTGTCATTGACACTTTCATTATTATAAAGTGCGTTTCTTAATATAGGTTTTATGATCCATTAAAAATGTATTTATCTTCTATGTGGTTGTTCGTTAGAACATTGTTCAAATATACACGATTCGGAGACATATAAAAACAAACAGTGAGTATTTCTCACTGATATCATATCAGCATCTGAAGGGCATTCTGTATACTCCGTCGCCAGTTATGCAAACACACTTAGTGCCAACGTGAATTGAGTGTGTAAGACTGAACGACCGATCAAACATTTATTATAATTATAAGTTTTGCCTTGAATGCTTATTAATAGTAATTTCTTATATAGTGCTCGAACGTCGTATTTGGATTTACCACACAATGTGTAAGTAATAACGATTTATCCATGTAAAAACTATTCAAAAATATATGTCTTTATTATAAACATAAAATTTATGTCAAAAAACAACAACCACAAAACACAAAAAATTCCTCCCCAAAAATTGGTCTAAACCTAGGAAGATTCGGCCGATACAACCAGCCGAATCTTCTCAGCCGAATCTTCCCAGCCGAATCTTCCCTCAGCCGAATCTTCACGGACCCTGGGGGAGGATGGCGGTACATTCTAACAAACTTCAGCCCAAAATTTACTCAACGGGGAAGTCGTGTGAGATTGCCAATTTTAATTCAACTGATCACCTTTTTCTTAATAAATTTCAGAGGTTGGTCGTAAGTTTAATTGGTCATATAATAAACACATTATTACTACAGTGAAGTGATCTGAGTCTCCACATCACATCACGTTGAGAAGGTGAGATCCCGGATCAGACTCGCAGCCTTCGGCAACTCGTCTGATCCGGGATCTCACCATCTCAACTCAGCGTAATATTATGGAGACTCAGATCACTTCACTGTAGTGATAATCTCTATGTATCAATATGGTACCATTCGGTTTGCTGCCCCTCTGGCCACCTCTA
Organism: Siphonodentalium dalli; assembly: GCA_032622095.1. Taxonomy (NCBI): domain Eukaryota; kingdom Metazoa; phylum Mollusca; class Scaphopoda; order Gadilida; family Siphonodentaliidae; genus Siphonodentalium; species Siphonodentalium dalli. The sequence continues at coordinate 97,465,935 of CP136066.1, forward strand.
TGGTCAGAAAATTCTTTTTTCATGAGGCTGCGGTGTTTCAATCAATTAAACAGTTGAGTTGACAGGTATATATATAAGTTATAATACCCATTATTAGCTCAACTTTACTTTGTAAAGTTTGAGCTATTGCCATGGCTTTGTCGTCCGTGTGTGCGTGATTCATCAACAATTTCCTTTAGCACGGGCTACAGGTCGTACCTTTTGTCAAATCATTATGAAATTTTTCATGGCTGTTGACATTGACATGTAGATGGGAAAGAGTCATTTTGGGGTCATTCGGCAAAAAAACATGGCCACCAGTGGCCATCTTAGATTTCAAAATTCAATCCATTAGCACGGGCTACAGGTCTCGACTGTTGGTCTGATCATCATGAAATTTGTCATGGATGTTAATATTGACATATAGATTGGAACGAGTCATTTTGGGGTCGTTCGGCCAAAAAAACATGGCTGCCAGCAGCCATCTTGGATTTTACTCTTTGCATGACTAAATCCTTTGGCATGGGCTACAAGTTGTATCTTTGGTCCGATCATCATGAAATTTGTCATGGATGTTAACAATGATATGTAGATGGGAACGAGTCAGTTTGGGGTCATTCGGCCAAAAAACATGGCCGCCAGCAGCCATCTTGGATTTTACTCTTTACATGACTAAATCCTTTGACACAGGCTACAGGTCGTATCTTTTGTCGGATCTTCATGAAATTTGTGATGTATGTTAACAATAAAATGTAGATGGGAACGAGTCTTTTTGGGGTCATTCGGCAAAAAAACCTGGCTGCCAGCAGCTATCTTGGATTTTACTCTTTGCATAACTAGGCCTTTTAACTTTTCACATTCCTAATCACTCCATTGACTGTAACACATGAAATTATTCCCTTTCCAAGTTGAGCTACAGTGTCATTGACACTTTCATTACCACTTTAGAAGGCATTCTCTAGTAGATTAGGCCAAAACAAATACTTATTTGTTTCCTATTACGGTGCCAAAAAAATCCAGGTAGGTAGGTAGGGATTTTTTTTTTGTAATATATTTTAACCCCCCCCCCCCCCCCCCCCCCCCCCCCCCCCCCCCCCCCCCCCCCCCCCCCCCCCCCCCCCCATCGACAGTCAAGAAGGACATTAATGCTTACTCTTTACACTTGTGTTAAAAGGCTGTTCATGTATATTGCAAGTAAACAGTTTAATTTAGCACAATAGTATGATCACTATTGTCAATGTGGACAAGGAATTGCCTCCCAGGCACTCAACTATGCAGCTCTCTTTCAATTATTCTCTCTGTTTAAATTGTGGTGGCACATCTTCCTCATAGCAAAATATGGACATATCAACAGGCCCAAGACAAACACCATGCATACTAGGGCTTTTATATGACTTTATAATAACACAACTTGTAAGATAATAACCCAAACCTATTTAAATATTTGGTCATACACCTCAGGACCTACATTTTAAGACACACCTCCCTGGCAGGATATCTCACATGCCCCTCAGACACCCTGCTCTGGGTGTAAATGTTCCTCAGACACACCTCAATTGCATTGAAATATTTGGTCCCACACCTCGGGCATTGAAAATGGTACCACAGCCCCACACATTGACTGAGGTACCACACCTCAGTGAGTCAGCATTCAAATTGCCCCCCAACTTCGAAGTAATTACCTTATACACACTGGCATATACATGCTTGTAAGTTGTATACACCCGAACAAACCAGTAGATAATTTCATGTGCTTCTTTAGTGCCCAACCCAGAAGGGTGTTTCATATGGTACACATGCAGTCATCTGTATACTAGTACTGTGTACATGTATATACATACTAGTAACTATGCATGAACACTTCTCTCATGTGCCAAATAAACGTGATGGCTTAATAATAGTGATGGGTGGGGATTTAGGCTGAAATTAATAATAGTGATGGCAATTTCAATAGTATATAGGAGATATATCACAGTAGCAATGGTATATGTTATGCCTCTGAAACATGCCGAGCATTGCTCTTTGAACATGCTTGGCAGTTGGCACTATACAACACAACAGGTGCCTATTTTTAGAAGCAAATTTAATTTTTGAGACGGTGCACATTTTTTGGGGATTGGCTGTCGGTCGGGGTTTGAATCCCACCCAATCCCAAAAATATTTGCACTGTCTCAAAAATTAAATTTGCCAAAAAATAGTGAACGTTGGGATTTTTTCTCCAAAATTAATAATCATGCTGACACTATTATTAGGCAACTGAGAGTATGAATCCTCGATTGACTTGGGATAGAAACTTTAAATTCTGAAATAGAATGTCTTCTACATGTATATTGCTCTCTAATAAGACTTCTTCCCACAAGGCATGGGAGTTGAACAAACAAAATTACCACAGTCAGGTTTTAAAGACTGCAGATTTATTGCTGAGATTGGGATTCATCTGCAACCACAATTAGACATGTATTATTTTAATAGAAATATTTTTGTTTTTGTTAACGCCCACTTCCGATGAAGTTGTCAAGTGATCATGCAAGGACAAATGGTAATAATAGTCATAACATGTCTGCATCTCAGGCTGCTAATAGGCCCTCGGACTTTTCATCGTTCATGTCGGGTGGTTAATAAACCATATAGCCCTCTGAAATCATGTTATCGGTATATTAGGTTCACATTCACCATGTATACGTACTGTTATTTTAGACTGTGTACATATGCTCTCTAAGAACACTGTCAATATAAATAGCGTAAAATTCAGAAAATTAGGCTTCTCAAAGCGACTGCGTGTCACATTCCTGCCGATTTTAATGCCACAAATGTTCTTTTAAAGGATCGCTATCCTGATGAAACAACTAAACACTATCGGAAAGCCACCTCTATTGTGATCACAATGATCCAAGTCCCATTACAATCGCGTAATAAATAAGCCGAGAAATTTATAAATAATACCCCCACCGGTTGTCGGCTATCTCCATCGCAATTCCTCATATGACGTCAAATGAGTAAACTAATTAAAAACACGGAATCGGAGTCGGAGTTAATTGTGTCTACCTATATGACGTCATATGAGTGGCGATGGAAAATGCGGAATCGACATCAGCACGTGAGTGTAATGGAATTACTGCGGGTATACCCCCCCCCCCCCCTCCATCGACAGTCAAGAAGGACATTAATGCTTACTCTTTACACTTGTGTTAAAAGGCTGTTCATGTATATTGCAAGTAAACAGTTTAATTTAGCACAATAGTATGATCACTATTGTCAATGTGGACAAGGAATTGCCTCCCAGGCACTCAACTATGCAGCTCTCTTTCAATTATTCTCTCTGTTTAAATTGTGGTGGCACATCTTCCTCATAGCAAAATATGGACATATCAACAGGCCCAAGACAAACACCATGCATACTAGGGCTTTTATATGACTTTATAATAACATAACTTGTAAGATAATAACCCAAACCTATTTAAATATTTGGTCATACACCTCAGGACCTACATTTTAAGACACACCTCCCTGGCAGGATATCTCACATGCCCCTCAGACACCCTGCTCTGGGTGTAAATGTTCCTCAGACACACCTCAATTGCATTGAAATATTTGGTCCCACACCTCGGGCATTGAAAATGGTACCACAGCCCCACACATTGACTGAGGTACCACACCTCAGTGAGTCAGCATTCAAATTGCCCCCCAACTTCGAAGTAATTACCTTATACACACTGGCATATACATGCTTGTAAGTTGTATACACCCGAACAAACCAGTAGATAATTTCATGTGCTTCTTTAGTGCCCAACCCAGAAGGGTGTTTCATATGGTACACATGCAGTCATCTGTATACTAGTACTGTGTACATGTATATACATACTAGTAACTATGCATGAACACTTCTCTCATGTGCCAAATAAACGTGATGGCTTAATAATAGTGATGGGTGGGGATTTAGGCTGAAATTAATAATAGTGATGGCAATTTCACTTTGTCTCAATGCCAAATAATAGTATATAGGAGATATAGCACAGTAGCAATGGTATATGTTATGCCTCCGAAACATGCCGAGCATTGCTCTTTGAACATGCTTGGCAGTTGGCACTATACAACACAACAGGTGCCTATTTGTAGAAGGAAATTTTATTTTTGTTTTTGTTAACGCCCACTTCCGATGAAGTTGTCAAGTGATCATGCGAGGACAAATGGTAATAATAGTCATAACATGTCTGCATCTCAGGCTGCTATTAGGCCCTCGGACTTTTCATCATTCATGTCGGGTGGTTAATAAACCATATAGCCCTCTGAAATCATGTTATCGGTATATTAAGTTCACATTCACCATGTATACGTACTGTTATTTTAGACTGTGTACATATGCTCTCTAAGAACACTGTCAATATAAATAGCGTAAAATTCAGAAAATTAGGCTTCTCAAAGCGACTGCGTGTCATTTTTTTCACATTCCTGCTGATTTTAATGCCACAAATGTTTTTTTAAAGGATCGCTATCCTGATGAAACAACTAAACACTATCGGAAAGCCACCCCTATTGTGATCACAATGATCCAAGTCCCATTACAATCGCGTAATAAATAAGCCGAGAAATTTATAAATAATACCCCCACCGGTTGTCGGCTATCTCCATCGCAATTCCTCATATGACGTCAAATGAGTAAACTAATTAAAAACACGGAATCGGAGTCGGAGTTAATTGTGTCTACCTATATGACGTCATATGAGTGGCGATGGAAAATGCGGAATCGACATCAGCACGTGAGTGTAATGGAATTACTGCGGGTATGCCAATAGCATTGTGTACACGTGGTGAATTGTCATCGCCCGGATGTTTAAACGAACCACGGCGAACGTTTATATATTTTATAATCCTATTGTTATGCGTAATTGACACAAAGAGGTCGATTTATGACCTGGATATTCAATAGACTGCGTCGCTAGAGTGCTAATTTTATAGGCCACTAACCATGCATAGACGCAGCGAATTTTCATCAGTGACAGTCGGCAAGATTGTTTGGGTGGGGGGGGGTGGGGAAGCAATATTCCAAAATATATATAAACACCCTATTGCCCTAAATATATACATGATTCATAACTATGAAAATGAACTTATGATATCATATTGCTAATGAATGGCTTGATTATAATTGATTAAATCCGACAGCAATAAACCAAATTATTTTTGTTTTACCGCGTTACGATAAATAAAAATGAAACGCTCTTTATTGACACACGACTAAGGGCATCTGGAAATTGGAATGTTTACGAGATGATAATTGTCTAATAATTGTGCAAGTCTTCGCATATATATGCAATCTGTATATGAATATATAATATATAATATAACTTGGACTATTCCGGTAACGAAAAAAACATATATAAACACGAGCACGTGTTTATATAGATAACTGCGTGCAAAACCGAATAATATACGTAATATACGGGCATGGCTTTATAATAACAACACATCGCGATACATATAATAATGACAACACGATAAAGACGTTTAATTACGAGAACGGCGATGTATTTCGGCGAAGTTTTGCATTCGCAGTGTTCTCCCATAACGCGACAAACTTCAAAGGCCGCGATCGAATTCATACAAACTTTATATACCACCATTGCGTATCTATGCGTTGTCAATGAGTTACCACGTGATCGATCATGTGCTATGCTTCTGTTTACATGTGACAATCATGTGATCGGATTGCAGGCCGAATATTAGATTATATGCGCCCAATGGACATTTTATATATATATTATCGGTATATTGAAAGAAAATACTATATTTTTTTTCAGGACCGCATTCCTTTAAAGTTTTATTCCACTGAAATATTCCAAGTCACCGACGATCATAGTGGAATTAAGATAAATGCCTAATATGTGATACCACTATTGTTTTTCAATAAAGATCGTTTTACTCAATGGAAAATAACCTATTTCTGACGATGCTGTGCAGAAAAATTGTATACACCCGAACAAACCAGTAGATAATATCTGGCATTATTGACACTGCCTATCTGTCCAGTTTTGCCCTGGATTGCTATATTTTCTCGCACTTGGGATATTGTTTACTCATTTTAAGCCAGTTTGTGTCCTGTGTATCGATTAGTTATGAATACAGATTGGCACTGACATTTTTGCGTCGTCAATCTATGTACATATTAAGTGTTGTAAAAAAATAGCATTGCAAACGGTGGTTAGATATACGTGAATAATTCTTTCACCTTTTATTTATAAGTTAAATGGCCACTGTGTTGGTAAATACTAATTCATTAGGCCAAAAAAAAAAACTACCCGTGTTTAGGGTTTCCCTACCTACCCTAGAAAAAGGTGCCTACCCAAAACTTTTTATTGGCCTGTAGATTGCTGTAGATACAGATATTATTTTTTTTTTGCTCAGTGGGAACGGTAGCGAAGGGCATTTTCAAACTCTCCTATTAAAAAGATTTAGAAGGTTTATTAGTCTAGTGCTCTGACTAATTCAAGATTAACAATATTTAGTATTGAACCTGTCAATTAATCTGAATTGTGAAGCTTTCTAGATTGAATTGTCAATGACCCAATGGAATTTAGAATAAAAATATTTGGAAGAAAAAAAAAAAATCCGACCTACCTACCCTAATTATTTTTATACCCCCACTTTCGAAGAAAATGGGGGGTATACTGGATTGACTGCGTCCGTCCGTCACGCTTTCTCCCTCCGTGTGTCCGTCGTACCATCCATCCATCTGTCAGTCCGTCCGTCCAACCTCATAACTCGAACAACTATGAACCGATTTCAATAATTTTTTGTATGCAATCTCCTTAGGACTGCCTCTCCGCATGATGCTAACTTATTTTGACTTAGAAAATTCTGTCCGACTTAATAACTTTAACAAATATGAACCGATTTCAATAATTTTTGGTATACATGCTTCTCACAATACCCTCTCTACATGATGCGGCTAGGGATTGGCTCAGACTGTTTTTCGTAATATTACACTTCATTTTCGACTTATTTTGACTTAGAAAAATTATGTCTGACTTAATAACTTTAACAAATATGAACCAATTTCAATAATTTTTTCTGTACAAGCTTCGTGTGACATCATATCGATATTATTAGTCTTTTTTGTTGGGTTTACGGATAATGCGGGTTGAATTTGCCACGGTGGGGGTATGCTAGCACTCGAGTGCACACCTCTTGTTGACCATGTAACCCTAAACACAGGTGTTATTTTTTTCGGCCTTAGTTATCATGATTGACAAATTTAAAATTCACACCCATCCCTACCATTCTGGTACATGTAAAATCTTGTTTTCTTGCTCCATCCACGACTTCGAAAGTGAATCAAGATGTTCTGTGGTTGTTAATTTGTATGATACTTTCAAATTAAATTAAATACGATTTTATGTTATACTGAATTATACTGCATTGATTGATCATGCGCATGATGCGGTAAGACTACAGTGGTAATTAACTTGCAGAAAAGAGGAGTATGAGAGTCTAGTTACATGTATATACTGGTAGGAAAGAATACAATGGATAGGTCGGTAGTCTATATCACCTACCGTACCAACCCATTGGCCATTTAACGTTGGAACAATTATACATTTACATGTATATACCACTGTTTGTGATGCTATTTTGTTTTCAACACTCCAGATTGACAACGCGAAAATGGAATGCCAATCCGTATATTGATAATTAATCAAAATACGAGACAAAAATTGGCATCAAAATGAGTATACGTTATCCCAAGTGCGAGAAAAGATAGCAATCCAGGGCAACACTGGCCAGAAAGGCGGCGTCAACAATGCCATATAGGCAGCCTTGTCATTTTTATCTCAACTTTACATTGTAAATCATCATCAAATTTCATACAGATATTTGGGGTGACTTCCAGATGGGAGCCGTCAATTATTTCTGACATTTGTTAAAAAACATGGTCTCCAGCAGCCATCTTGGATTTCAGATTTGAATCCATCGGCACCCCGAATATATCTAAGAAATGTTTTGTAAATTTACAGGCATGATAGGATCACCTCTAGAGGAGAGCTATCAAATTTAACGATTTTCAATTAATAGAGTTATTCCATTCTAATATGGAATTTTCCAATTTTCCATTCTAGAGTTATTCATCTTTGCTTATCTGAATATGTTGTCTTTTTGGTCGATCCGATGTCTGTTCAGGCCATAACTTGAACAGTAATGCTCGGTTCTCAATGAAATTTGGTTTGGATCTTCACCAAAATGAGGACATTCAATGAAGTGTTCAATTGTTTTGGGTCCATCTGTCTGAGTATATCAGTCATAGCTAATAGATAATGGTATGGCCACACTAGGTGGTATACAACAAAGGGATATGCACCGGACGACAGTCCATCTCTTGTTCCTTCTAATAAAAAAAAAGAAATGCCAATTTTAAATTATACCATTCACTTGGGATGGGACGCAATGTTCATCCATATTCCATACGTCCTCTTTGGATGTTTTGTATGATGCAGAGTCTTGTTATATAATATAAGAATTTCCACTCTAGATATTGGATTTGAAGTAGCGATTTTGTTTACCTAGAATGAACTTAGCAATGTTGATGGATTTCACATCCGATGACTTCGTCTATCTCCGTCATTGAAAAAACTGAAAACACTTTAGTAAATATTCTGATAGCATCGCTATATTTATTAATAGAACAAATCCTATTCTTGCGATTGATGCCTTGGTAGCATCGCTCGCGATGCCATGTGAATACATCAGTGAACTCTAAATGGGAGCCATCAATTTATTCAGGCATTCATGAAAAAAATATGGCCACCAGCAGCCATCTTGTATATATCAAATTTGAATACATTGGCACACCCTGCAGCCCAGATTTATTGGAGAATTGTTTTTAACATTTGCAGTCATGTTTAGGATCACTTATAGGTGGAAGCTATCGAATTTGAACATTTTTCGATGAAAAACATGGCTGCCAACAGCCATCTTGGATTTAACTCTTTGCATGACTAAATCCTCTGGCACAGACTACATCCCTCATCCGATCATCACTAAACTTGATATAAATCTTCTGGGTGACCAGTAGATGGAAGCCATCAATTTTTTTTTTTATTTCATTTTCAAAACATGGCCGCTAGTTGCCATCTTGGATTTTACTTTATAACTATCTCCTCGTGTTGACATCTATTGTCACTTAGATATCTCAACTTTCCACATTCCTGAATTTGAACAATTTTCGATGGCCGATAGCGGCCATCTTGGATTTTGCTCTTTGTATGACTAAATCCTTTGGCAAACCCTACAGATGGCATCCCTCATCCTCTCATCACTAAACTTCATATGGATCTTCGAGGTGACCACTATCTAGACAAATTTTTTGAAATGCTCCTGTTCTACCACACATCGGGTTTGAACAATGGTCAGAACCCATGATGTCCTCTTTCAATTCAAGAGTAACTATTGCCTTGAAATTGCTTAAGGTGGTGATGGTCCCTTCGGTCTTTTGTGCGCATATATAAGTCAGAATTGGCGAAGTGATCGGAAGATGGATCACAGATTATTAAAGTGATGTGAAACACTCCGGTATGGTGATCAAATAGAAATGGAGAATAATCTTGTTCAAAGTAGTAATTTTTACAAATAGTATATCCAAATTGACAACACACACCGTCATATGATTTAAATGCAGTGACTCTCAATGGCCATATCTTTTTCGTTTGTTTATCGCCGATAGATTCGTCCTGAATCGAGTAGTAAATATTTACAATTGAGCGTAGTTCTGATGATGTTTTCTGTGGAGTGGAAGGGTTGATTTGCTTAAAATTTTCGGCAGTGTTAGTAGAATGTTACATTCTTCCAGTTGTCATAGCACCTGAGTACTAACTTATCTGTTTCACGCACCCGAACAAGTGCATAATATGTCTTTCAACAGATTTGTGACGGAAACATCCAACTTTCCCACTAGGAACAAAACCAAGAACGGTCCTCATAAAAGCCGAACATTACCAAACACAAGTTCAAATAATGGGAAATATCACAAATAAAGTTCATAGGCATACATGTATGTATTCATGTTCAAACTATTACTCAAATACAGATTTCACTTATTAAAGGTCAAATACAAACGGTAATGGACTCGCAACTGGACATTCAACAACTGAATGGTCTCATCCTTCAGACTCGAGCATCTAGTTTACGAATGTCCAGTAGCTCGTCCATTAACTCTTGACAGAAAGCAAAGGGGCGGCTCACAGATTATTGTAGTCAACATCATATTTTGCCTCAATTGTCACGCATAATTGGAAGAACGTGGCGACTTGACAGGCAACCACAAATATAGGATCTATAGGTGTACAGCCGACTATCGAACCCTCAGACTATATATTTAACCCTCGGACTATCGTACTGTACCGGCCCCTATTCATGATTACAGTAAGTTAGAGGGTTCAATAATCTGAGGGTTCAATAGTCTTAGGGTTCAATAGTCTGAGGGTTCGATAGTCCGAGGGTTCAATTGTCTGAGGGTTCAATAGTCCGAGGGTTCAATTGTCTGAGGGTTCAATAGTCTGAGGGTTCGATATTACAAGTGTCGAGCTATAGGGTTTGATAGTCCAAGGGTTCGATAGTCGGCCATACACCTATATATAGGCCGCAATGTGCAATTATTTGTGGGTGCCTATTAAAATTCACCCCGCTTTTCCAATTATGCTTGACAAGGGAGGCAAAATGACATTGACTATATAGTAATCTGCGACGCCTCTGCTTTCTCATAAGTTAATTTCATTTAGCGCACAACTGAAAAAGAATCAGAAATACGAGTTTATCAACAGGACAAGAATGCAGGTGGCGTATTGGAATGCGGTCACTCATTGCATCGCCCATTATACTGTTAGAAAGCAACCTGTTTTAAAAGCTTGAAATGTCATAAGTGTTTATATGTTCAAAGTTTGTATACACACGCACTAAGGTGCAACGATCACTGCATGAAATCTGTATTTGAGTCTTGTGATTCTACAATCCTGATATATTGCCTTTCATGGAGCTATTGAAAATGTTTTTGGGAGTGTGACCCAAAATCCCGCTGCCCCTTCTAGGACCCTCGGACTATCGAACCATCGGACTATCAAACCATCGGACTATTGAATCCTCGGACTATTGAACCCTCGTACTCTCACCTGCCGAATAATAGTGCAGGCCGAATTACAGTGCAGGGCTGTATTTTCAGCTGAAATTATAAATAATAGTGCAGGCAATTTCACTTATATCTCATTGCCGAATAATAGTGCAGGGTTATATTTTTGACTGAAATTAAATAATCATGCAGGCACTATTATTCGGCAGGTGAGAGTACTATCCACAGGTGCGAGTACTATCAAACACTCAGACTAATTTAATCCTATGTCTGTGCCACTTGAGACTAACCATCCGACTATCGAACCCTCTGACTATTGAACCCTCGGAATAATGCACTGTGCCCCCTATTCATTGGTGCAAAATGTTCAGATAATTATAAGTTCAAGAGAACAACCTACTCATCAATGAGTATTTAGTATAGAAAGGGTTAAACAAGAGAGGTTGTTTTGTTGCTCAAGTAGTACTCATTCACCCTAGCAAAACAGTAGATCTACATAGAGGGTCAAAACAGGGTTCTGTCACATATTTTCATATTTGAATCTTTTTATTCTTGATATAAAATGTTGTTCTTGATTTAATCCCAAAGTTACTTTCTTGTCACAACTTTACAGCCTTGCATAGCTATCTTCCCACTCAGGAATCAATAGCAGTACTAAATGGTGTCAATTTGCTGACATGGGCAGCCCCTTAGAAATTGCTACATAGTGCTTACCAGAATTTGCTACTTGTTACAAGTCATTTGGTGCAAGCTGTAAACCATGTAAAATTTGCTCTATTTAAATTTTACTACATGGAGGTGAATTCTAAAAATGTCTCATGAAGCAGAAAGCTTTTGTCTATCATTTGAAGAGACTTTCCATTACATGCATATATATCTATTATTTAATACCAGCCAATAAGTATTATAGGCTTTAATTATTAATAGTAACAGTACTGACCATTCAGTCCTAAAATGCCATCGCAGGTTTGCAAGTGTGAAATTCTTCTAAACAAGAGCACTGACACAATTTGGGAAAGGAATAGTTACCATTTGATTTTAATACAGAATACTCACCTATGAGTATTTACTTGCTTCCTATTTATTCATTTGTAGTGATGTTCAGCTTTTATAGTCTGTTTTTTTCAACTTATTAGCTGAAAATCTCTACAAGTGGAGTATTTCCCACAGAAAATGTGGCTATTTTTAGAATATTGATGCCATTTTAAAATACTTTTATTGAAAGGTAAATATGAGTAAGACCAGATGTTTCTTGTATTTGTTTGGAAACAATGCAAACGTGCACGTGCCTTCAAAAATTAGTTTTATATACATAATTGTTGTTGGAAATGATATCTGAGGTAGAGATATACTAGTAGAGCACCTTTAAACTGCTTACAAAAAAATAAAAGAAGAATTGCCATAGCACCAGCTATCAAGTAAAAAAAGAAAACCACTTTGTTTATAGCACATGTAGTGTATACATGTATTAAGTAGGCCTATGTGTAGTGTATATGTTTATAGTACATGTAGTGTATACAGACCCATCAAGTACCGGTACCGGTAATCAATATCCAAATTTTAAGGAGAATTCAATTTCTATGGTATTATTGGTAAGTTGTGAAATATGACTAGAAATTTGGGGTCCTTTTGGCATTTGGTAAGGGCCAGGCGTAAGCTTATTAAATGATACATGTTCAACTTTATAAAGTACCAACATTGTCTTTTTTTACAGGCTTTACAGCAATGAAGTTCAGGATTCCATCATGCTTAGACCACTCCCTATGCTACAATGTTCTCAAACTTGGCTGTCTTGGTGTGAGGAAACAATCTGACAGCTGTCATTCATCTCACAGACACCTTGCTGGACAAGACTTACAGGAACTTTTTCAATCACAAAAAAATTTGAACTGAATACATAGGAAGGATATTCTAGCAGCTCCAACTCAGTGTTTTAGTTCGAACTGTTCAATTTAAATGTACTGTCTTCTCACAACTCTGGGAGTTTGAGTATTTTGAGAGGTTGTGAAGTCTGCAAAATCTGTTTTGATTCCTGACCAATTTGTTTATATTTGTTCAAATTCAACAAGATGAAGTCAACAGCTCTGTTTCAAGAACAAGTGGCTTACATGTCGGACTGGTTTAAGAAATGGAACGAATGTGAACAGACGGTGGCAATGTACTATTTGTTGATGAAAATCTCACCAACACAAGGAAAATTCTTCATGCAAGTATTAGATCAACTGCTACATGATAATACTGAGATTCAACAAACAGAACAAAAAGCAAATGATCCAGGTATGTAATTGTAGCATATTAAAATAAATATGCACATGTATATGGGAGGCCCTTTTCACATTTATTATTTATTTGCGCTTAAGCGCTTATTAAAGCGTAAATCATTTTCGCTTAAGCGCAAATATGTGTCTATCAATTTATTTGCGCTTAAGCGCAAATCATTTGCGCTTAAGCGCATATACCTAACACTCCCTTCCTTCCCTCTGATTGTGAATGATTGAGTCCATCTCATAGTATATTATAATGGGCCCATAGAGGCATAGTAATAGCCCCATACAGACTCGAAGTTGAGAAAAAACATAGATTTCCATATGCATATCAGCATCTCTGTCCCTGGTGTCCCAGGAATTGGTGTCTCACTCCAAGAGCTCTAGTATATTTTTTAAATTAAAGAGATATCTCCTGCACAGATATATACCATTTCCATGGCCATAAAAAGGGAATTAGGGGTTACCGGGGGGCTTGCTTCCTTCATATGGTGTACTTATTGACTTGAAATAGGGGGAAAAAAACCCTATTTTCATATTATCAGCATCCCTGTCCCCAAGAATGTGTCTCCATCACAGAGATAAAGTATATTTTATAAATGAGACATATCCTGCACAGATCTATACCATTTCCATGTCATAAAAGGGATCTAGGGGTTACTGGGGGATTGCTTTCCTCATATGGTGGGCCTATATAGACTATGATGTTGTTTCTGTTTTCTACGATGTTTTTGTTTTTTCTAACACTTTTCAATGTCTCGTTTATGTTCATTTCTAACCTTTAAATGTACTCAATCCGAACATAGGGTCCCCATCTCAACAGATTCCAACAACAACAATCCGATCAGAGGGTCCTATATTACTATTTCTTTGGCTTTGGGGGTAAAAAATATTTGATTCAAGTCGAGGAACCCATCAAACAAAGCTCAGAGTTATTAGATATTGATTTTTGAAATTTGTTATTTACTCGAGATGAGTACTAATAATTGCCTTCAACTGCTCGGGATGTGTACAAAGTCATTAAAAGCCTTACACTTTAGTTATATGACATGCCAGGAACTGACCAGCCTTACTTCTCAGTTCTCACAGCTGTGTGTCCAGTCATTTATATAAAGTAATTAACTTTTATCTCAATATCCACATTTATCAGGCTAAGAGAGAAAGAGGTGTGTGAATGAAATTTAATCCTATGTGTTTACAGCAATCTCAAATACAAATCTAACTGTTTGACAGTTTACACATTTATTATTAGTATTAGGCCACAACAAAATGAATCGACCGTCTTCAAAACCTCCTGACCCAAGTTAATTTTATTGGTTTTAAATAACAAAAAATCAATCTATAAACCGACCGACCGCGCTGATAACCAAACTATGTACACGTGGTTCCATTTTATCTGATTCACCTCGCGAGATAAATTATATCTCTGATATATTTATATATTTTTCGCAAAGCCACATTCGTCACTCTTCAAACAGAAAGTCAAATTGCGACCGGACGCAATACCAGAAGATTACAGGTTATCGTTCCTCTTCGCTGACCGGAAGCACGTGTTTGCGTTTATATGGAGTATTGTTGAGTGTATTTGAGCAAAAAAGCTGTAGCCGGCTGTGACTTATAAGACATGCGCAGCAGGAAGCTACAGTGGCCAGGGAAATGAATGGCAACTACAATGTATCACTAAAGTAAACATTGTACCCCGACTCTGATAGGAGAATTTCTTATCTGGGAGATATTTTTTTTAATACTGCTCCCTGGGGACACATAATTGTCATTCCCATTTTGTTGGCATCAAACTAGATATTTTATATCTACGATATATTTACTGTTTGGTTAATAATTAAACTTATTTCGTAAAAATATATATAATTATATCTTGTTAGCATACTAGTATATCAGTTTTATCAACAATTTGTTGGTTGCTCGGTCATTGTACTCTGGGGATCCAAATAAAAGTGCAGACCCAAATAATAGTGCATGGGGGGGGGGGGGGGAATTCCCTTGAAAGTTATTAAAATTGCAGACCCATATAATAGTGCAGGGGAACTCTGAGCAAAACATCAACTGTTGTTAAACAAATTATTTTTATAGCAGGTCAAGTATAGGAGTCAACATACTAGTAGTACCGTATGTATCATGTGGTGTTTTGGTATGCGATATACTTGAATATTTACATGCATAAAGTTATCAGTAAGCTCATCATTTTGATATCAGAATCATATAGAAATCTTGAGTTTGTGCTGATTTCAATTTTCATAGCCTCAAAATTAATAAATGTGCAGACCCAAATAAGCACTGTGCAGGGGGGAAATTTCCCAAGAAAATAATAAACGTGCATGCATGTTTATTTGGAGCCCAAGAGTATGGTGTTTGAAACAGTTTGATGGTGGTTAGGCATGTCCCACACGAGACCATAAAAAAATAAAATGAAAAAATAAAATGAAAAGCCAACCACCCGCCCCTATTTGTTTTGGGCTTGTTACGGGAAACACGCATTCATTTTGTTTTGGCCTTAGTATTAACCATTTCATTACCAGAGCTATGCTGGTACAGCAATAAAGACCCTGCACCAGTGTATTCTCCTATATATAAGAGAGAATACACTGGGGTTCAAGATCAAGGAAATATTGTTAGGCCAATATAGTCAGACATCCAAATAAATCACACATGTCCTATTCTCGCAAGGATGTCCCCACATATGTTTGGGGAGGGGGCAAATTTCTCAGATTTGTTCATTGAGATGTATTTTTTTTTTTCCAAAACCAATTACATATACTAAAATAAAATGAATATAAAATAATAGACCATTGATCAAGAGAAATGAGCTCCTAGTTTTAATATTTGTCGAATATTTATTATTTTATAACAAGGTACTAGCATCATGCCAGTGCATTGTCTTATATATGTGAGTGTCCCATAGGTAGCCTCACCTAAGAGAATGCACTGGCTTTCAAGGTTAAGGAAATATTGTTAGGCAAATGTAGACAAGCATCCAAATAAATCACAGATGTCCTATTCTTGCAGGGATGTCCCCATGGGTTGAGGGGGTGGAATTAGCAGATTTGTTCAATGAGATGTCATTTGTTTTCTCAAAATTAATTATTTAGACTAAAATGAATATAAAATAGTAAACTACTTAATTTTTTAACCCCCAGATTACATTATATAAAATATATGCCATATTATATACCAATTGAAAGAGGAAGCTCCAAAACATTGTATTATCAACTTATCCAGTACCGTAAAATGGGGCTACTTTGCCATATGCGGGGCTACTTTGCCACCCCTCCGTGAAAACATATTTCAAGGTTATTTTTTGCATAAATAGTTAAATAAAATCATTCATCATAGATAATTCTTATTGCATTGGTTCAGGGTTACCAAACAAATGCCAAAATCTTGTTGACCTTGAACTATGAAGGTCAAGGTCACTGCTTAAACTTGATTAACAGATTTCTCAAATTTCACATATGATATCCAAGTTTTGATAGCAGTATAATTACTGCTTAGTATCTGTTCTTGATTCCATGCTTATGTTAAGTTCTGGAAATTTTTTGAATGTTTGTGAGTTTTTCTGTAAAAAGAAATTTTTCATGTGGCATGTGACAAACGTCGGGGCTACTTTGCCATATGGTGTACATTTGAGTCGTCCCATATCAAAATTTTACAAATATTTCAAAGCTGCACATGTTTTCACTGACAGTAAGTGTAAAACGACCAAATCAAACTTATATCACAAGTCAATAATTGCAGTCATATCTTCATTGAGAAATTATATACTAAGAAAGTCTACTTCACTCATTTTTAACTGTAATTTCTATGGACAATACCACGGCCACTGAATATGTTCAGTGCCCATTTTTGTCTAAAAATTAACTGACAGGGAACATCACCCCTACAAAAGTTACATCATGCATTCACATTACATTTTTTCATCCCCTGTGTGAATGAGTATCATATTTATCCATAATACCAATTTTAACTGATTTACCATGCACATTTTTAAACAACGAAGAGATCTTGGGGTAATAATACGAAATGTGGCAAAGTAACCCCAACCCATGGGGCTACTTTGCCACCCAACCTTTTGACCCCATGCTATCATGCCAGTACTATATGAGCTTTAACCAAGCATCTGATAGATAGAAGGCATGTGCGTAAAACAACTAACAGCTAAACTGTTTCCTGAATTGAAGAACTGCCTACAGGAATGTTCCACAAAGATATGCCAAAAAGGTGGCAAAGTAGCCCCGTTTTACGGTATAATAAACTGTGGACATGTTGTTTTTATTGAGTTGCCAAAGAGTTTTGTCATCTAGATTGCAGTAAAAAGCAAAATTATTTTCAATGCAGGGGGAATAACTCTATATATTAAAGATGGAGTTCTTCCCCTTCCATTAAAAAAGTTTGAATTCTGTTGCATTCTGGGATCCAAAGGGGGGGGGGGGGAGTCATTCTATAATTTCAGTAGTTTTTGGCTCACCTGAGACGAAGTCTCTGGTGGAGCTATAGTCATCACTCCTCGTCCGTCCGTCAACAATTCTTTAAACTTCCAGGGACATATCCAGGCCGTTTTTCATAGCGTTTACCGGTTTGGGAGCCCAAACTCCAGGCGCCCAAAAAAAAAAAAAAATACAAAACTTTTTTTAAATTTTTTTTATTCAATTCAGGTCCCAATTAATATCATAACAAGATATATATATTTATATATATATATATTGATATAAGACATGTAAGTTTACAAAAAGATTTAACTTAAGTTTAACAGTTGGAATAATACTGTAAAGTATGTTTGGCTTTATCTAGCTTTCATCTGTGAATACTTCAAATATGTTGAGTTAACCCTTCAGACTTCAGTATTTCAAACAAATTCAAGTGAAATTACACAATACAGTACAGGAACAGTGACAATTTGATCAAGTATTTATAAACCTGGCTATCATGTGGGATCTCATAATACCAAATGAATAATTAACATAGAGATTAGTACTACTAGTAATTACTACATGTAACATTTCTGTACTACTAGTATATTATGAATGTGTCTCTCACTTGAATTTTAGAAAATAGCCTACTCTATGAATTACAGTGATAATGGTCTCATTTCAAGCCGTATAAGCATAATCCATTGAACAAAAAGATATCTGACAATAACTTATAAGCATTTCCAAGCCATACTAGTACATGTACATATATAAAAAAATTCCAAAGTTAAGCTTCAGAAACTTGATCAAAGTGAACTCTCAGCAAAATTCAAAATACTGACTCCAAGAGCTCTAGGTTAGCTCTCAATGCATTGGATTTTTAACCCCCCCCCCCCCCCCGCCACCACCATCACATATACTCCCTCCCGAACCTCCCTCGCTCATGTCTTTGGGATACCGGTATGCCTTTGGCATATCATTTCCCAAAAACAGGTGTCCCCAAAAAATCCCTGGATACTTCACTGACTTCTCCTCTGGAACCATAAGACCGTATAGGTTCATATTTGTTGTGGATATTGCCTAGGTGACTCACATTCAGATTTGTTCAAATGAGGTCACTGGGTCAAATGTGGGCAGGGCCAGGGACATAACTCCAAAAAATATTAAAAATTGCAAGTGAAGTCTGACATTTTTATAAACATTTCCTGGAGATCTGCTAGAGGTCATTAATTCCCAATTACAACATCTATCATATGTATTGTTCAAATCTGTCAACAGGACATTTAACTCTCCCACACCCACCACTTCACCAGAACATATTTGGCAAACTTGAAAAGTGTTCTTTGAAAGAACCACCAGCTCTATTTAGTTCACATTTAATATTGAGGCTCCTTTGGTGATGTGTGATTCAGATTTGTTTAATCAGGGTCACCAGGTCAAGTAGGTGCAAGGCCAGCTACATTACTCTTTCTCTCCATAGTAATTCATGATACGTCTTCTATGCAAGAATGAAATGGCCTATTTTGCTTATATTTGGTATGAAATTACCTTGGGTGACAGATTTGTGAAAATAGCATCACAAAGTCGAATAAGGGCATTGCCAGAGACATAACTATTTCACAACATAGTAATTCTTAAAATATGTATGGAAGAGCCAAGAACTAGTTGGCTTATTGTCCCCCGAAAAAAAAAATTTGGGGGACTATTAAAATAGCCGGTGTCCGTCCGTGTGTCGAGCCGTCCGTCCATGCGTCCGGAAATAGTTTCCGGATGATAACTTTAGTTTCGGTTATTATATCAAAAGCAAATTTCATTGGTGAGTTTATCAGACCAAAATACAGGTCAAGTTCGAATATGGGTTTGCTCCGCCCATTTTTGCGAGAGTTATGGCCCTTTTTTTACTTAGAATCTTGTAATTTTCTGGTTTCCGGATGATAACTACAGTTTGTGTTATGATATCTGAACCAAATTTAAATACGGTTTTTAGGTGTATCAGTCATATCACGATACAGGTCAAGTTCGAATTTGAGTTTGAACCGATGATTTTTCTCAGAGTTATGGGCTTTTCGACTTAGAAAATTCAATTTCTCTTGTAGTTTTCTTCATTTTGTGCCAATTTTAGGTTATATTTTGACTTTAAAAGTTTTTTTAAGATTTGGTTATTTGTATGCATGTCAGTAATGAGACAATGCACAAGTGTCTTATCCATATAGTATACTTCTACAAAGCCTCCGCTCCAAATGAAGCCACCGGTTCGGGGGACACTGTGGCCGAGCGGCCTTTTATTTAGTATGGAATGTTCTTGTTTGACTGCAATACAGATATTTTTAATGGGGTAACCTGGAAAAATAGGGGCCAAGCGAAGGACAGTTTCCTTCTTAATATGCTTCCTTCACAAGGACCATTAGGTCTATTTTATAAAAAGGCGCTTGTGAGATTGGAAATTTCCAACAATTGGGAAAGTTTGAGATGTCAATTGTGTAATTCCAACCTAAGACTTGGGAATCTGGAGCCCAGTCGGGAGGGGACTTGTTGGGGGGGGGGGGGGGGGGGGGGGTGATCAGTAGTGTACAGTTGGTAATTTGGCCACATATCCTGTTTAGATCTACTTCTTTTAAAGTTATTATGAAAAGTTCTGACTTGTGGTCTCCAGAGTCCCAGTCTTATCAGTCTTTGCAGTCTGGTGAGCGACCCCACAGTCATTGACTGTCTTGTTCTAATAATACTTCCATATGTGCTCCATTCGTTTTTCTACTGCTTTCATCGTGCTATGTGTGTCTTTACATCCATGTGTCTTTTGTTGTACTTGGTTATTTTCTCCTTGTATTTCTGTCTCGTGTGTTAAGTCCGTTGAGGCTAGATTATGTTTCTTTTCTTGAGTTTTTGTATTTTTGCAGCGTTTACATGGTCATAAAATGGCTTTTGATCGTTTGACGAGATATTCCGCATCTTCTCTTTCAATTCCCTGGCAGCTGACATGGAAAGCGTGCTTACAAAAATCACATATTATTTTGTAACTTAGTTTCTTGAAGGTTCCATCGCAGGAAAAACACTTATCTGTGCACACGTTGGAGTTACTGTTTTGTTTTAACTCTTCCATCGTCGTTGCTAAGGCTACATTAAAAAGAATGTTCCTGTAGGTATATTAAGAAAATTAGAATCGAATAACTTCCAAACATCCACGAATTTTCAATCAGAATTTCACACGTAAGTTCCATGCTATATAACAGTCATTTTGTAGAAGTACTTCGGCGTCATTTCTGTCGTTTTTTTGTAGTTTTTCGCGTTATTTTACGGAGCTTATTTTTACATGACTGGCTGGCTATTGTGACGTCACATCATATCACACCGACCAATCGTTTCTGCGCTGTGGCGGGTGTATGTCCACTGTGTTGGAGTGTACGGATGCTGTGGCGGTCAAATCGCGATTGTTTTCGAGCGACCGAGATGCAAACAGTCACTAATTTAGTATCTACATGGACAGGTAATTAATATCATATTTATTACAATAAACGTCAACAGCCCTGTAGGGTGATATTAGTGCCAACAGATGCACTAGCTCTTCTTCGCCCCTCCCTTAGTTTATATGTCTGAGAAAAACGCTACACAAAATGCCTGGGTATGGTTTCTGAACATTGTCTCCCACTGAAAACAGTCTGATGATAACACGTTAACAACCTACTGATGAGCCTCATGTGAGCTACAATAATACATGAACGGATCCATAGCGATCTAAGGGGACCACTAGTCACACAATACGCCGTATTAAAAGTAGATTATGACAACAATGCTGATGAAAACCAACTTATACAATTAGATGAGACCCCTTAGATGGTCCCCTTAGATCGCTGATTTCTCGACTATTCGTGGCTCTTACGACAGTTGGCCAATATGGATCCGTTCATGAATTATTGTAGCTCACATGAGGCTCATCAGTAGGGTGTTAGTTACGTGTTATCAGTTACGTGTTATCATTGTGTTAAAATCAGACTGTTTTCAGCGGGAGACAATGCTCAGAAACCATACCCAGGCATTTTGTGTAGTGTTTTTCTCAGATATAGAAACTAAGGGAGGGGCGAAGAAGCGTGCATCTGTTGGCACTAATACCACCCTACAGGGCTGTGAACTGTTTATTGTAATAAATATGATAATTACCTGTCCATGTAGATATTAGCTCGAAAAAATCGCGATTTGACCGCCACAGCATCCGTACACTCCAACACAGTGGACATACCGGTACACCCGCCACAGCGCCGAAACGATTGGTCGGTGTGCATATGCCCTACATTAGCTACATTTAAATGTAGTTGTACGTAACTCGCATTTATTGTTGGATCTCTTTGAATTTTTAGTGTTTTCACATGCATATTTTGGCCTTTTGGGTCAATTGAATTTGCATCATTTGGTAGGCCTAGGCCTACATGTATTTGGTAAGTCATTCACATTTGAAAAGACGCAGGCCAAGTTTGAATTTGATCAGGTCGATGATTTTTATGTTTACCCATATCATGTATGGTACACATAATGCCGACTTCCGGATCAACCATCCGTCATTCGTCTGTCTGTCCGTCTGTCCATAGATGCTTGCTATCTGACTCGATAACTCAAGTATTTTTTATCGGATTGTGTTCAAAATTTATGTGCATGTTATGATAACACACCCTTTGGTGTCATTCTGTTGACTGGTTTAGAAAATATTAACACTTTTCTTCATTAAATAGGCATGTAAGGACTTATCCAAGCGATCAAAGGGAAGTACTAGTAATTCTCCAGAATGTTTACTCTCATAACTCTGTATATAAGAATCTGTATGCTATCCAATAGGCAGATATTTAATTAAATCTGTGAACTTTGAGCTAGGTTCAGCAATGAATTCTATAAACCACCTATTGATTATTCTTATACAGTATCATTATAGGAAATGTCTTATTTTAAAATTTCCTCATTTGCATTTGGGCTGCACAGCCTCATAATTGGCTACGGCAATCAGCAATGTCGAAGCCATTTGCTGAAGCAAACTGGACCTGTGGCAATGGTTGCCATAGCGAATTGCCAAAGCCAAAAAATCTGAATTGAGAGGTCTGGGCTGGGCCATGTTGGGGCTTTGTTCCGACTATAAACGACTGGCGGATTTCAGCATTGACTTGTTTAACCCCTTTCAGTGCCAAGTCCGATTTTTGTATCAACCCATAATTCCTTGATCATTTTTCAAATTTATTGATTATAATAATGTGATACATTGATGGAAAGAGCTCTAAGAGCTCTTTCCATCAATGTATCACATTATTATAATCAATAAATTTGAAAAATGATCAAGGAATTATGGGTTGATACAAGAATCGGACTTGGCACTGAAAGGGTTAATAATCGAGTCAACATCGATTAGTCAACTATTCATTTCAACACTGGTCATGGATGATTTTTGACTGAGTTATGCTCCTTTTTCAACTTTAATAGAAATCAGGCCTGCAGGTTTCAAAGTTACGTGTAAGGCCAAAAGGAAGAATACCTGAGTTTAGGGTAACATGAGGGAAAAAAACAGGGGCGGGCGGGCGGTACTTCATTTTATTTTATTTTTTCATTTTATTTTTCACGGGGAATATTAATTATTTTAAGTATTCGTGCCTTCTAATCGTCTGCCAGTGTCACTCGTATAAAGCTTGGGACAAGTCATTGTCACACTAATCAATGTCATGGTAGCTTTAAAGTTTAATCAGTTTAATGGCGTTACAGATGTTCAATGACATGTACCGGTATACACCATGATATTAAATGATATTATATATAGAATAAGTGTCTAGTGTTGGAAATTAAACGGTTTATGTTCACGCTGAAGCTCGGATATTACAGGCCAAATCCTACGAGTGGACATATTACTGTTCAATTTCCCACACAAGACACTTATATTTTGTTTATCCACCGACTCGAATACTAAGAAATTTTGCGAAATATTCAACTCAGAAGGTGAATTTAACAAGAGTTCCTCCATTGGAAATAGCACATACATGCGGTAACGCCAACGTGACGTTCATAACATAATTAATATGCAAAGCGGTGGTGGCATTCACACCTGTAAAACAAAGTAAGCACCAAGAACAATATATGTGCATTGATTACCCTATGACTGTTGCATTCGGATCATTGCGACACAGAAGATGTTGATTCATCGGGTCCGGCTTTCTGTAGAACTAATGAATATTTAATGAGAAATAGTTCTACTAGGAAAAAATTCTACCAGGCACATAACACTCCTAATGGGTACATACTAGTAGACTCATGTTACGTCAGGCTTATAATTTTCAGGGTGGATGCGGTGAGAGGTGGATAAACTATAATAATGGAATCATTACCTCGAGACCACAGGTGTTAATCCTGCGTCAAAAGTGTCAGAATTATTTTTAATCTGACATTTTATTACTATGTCCTTTTCTGTCAGTTCAGAATCCGTGTGGTACCGGTTCACGCACGACAACATGTCTGTGCTATAGTTGACAGGCGCCATGATGTTTCTATTCTGATTCATATGAACACATTTGTGAAGTTTAATAGCTAAAACGCAGGATCTATCCGCACACGGAAGTGTTTCCGCCATATTCAATCGCCATGTGCAATCGGCAAAATATCCGGTTACTTTCGATTTGCTAGTTAATACATATTCCGGCCCAAGTATCGCATGTTTTCTGGTTTCCGCTTTCGAGAAATCGGCAAGGTTTGCCGAACAATGACGAGAGAATACGTTATATATATTCCCTGATACGAATATACTACAACAACAATGGCGGCACTTCCGTTTTTAGTGAATTGACGATATTTGCAAGGAAATGGTTTACTTGTTTAAGCTAATTCCGTAGTCGCGAAATCCTAATTACAAAAAAATAAAATGAAGTCGGAGGAAATTTTTGAAAAACGATAAAATGGAATTTGGCGGCAGGTTTTGAGTAGGGGCGGGCGGGTTACCCTAAACACAGGTATTCTTCGTTTTGGCCTAACCGATTTTTCGTTTGTCTGGTTTGTGCTTAGGTAACCCATACCATAGGTTAGCAGGAGAGTTAATTACACAGACTGTCATAATCACTAAAACTGGTAATATTAACTACATGTACAGATGGGCAACTCATTGAACTACCAGTACCGTACTCTCGTGTGCCAAATAATCGTACATGTACGATTATTAATTTTCAATAAAAAATCTGCCCTGTACGATCCTTATTCGCACCTGTACGATTATTAAAAATCAATGGATCTGTCGACGAAGAACTCGGCAAACTAATCAGTTTATCGTTTTTTTTCTTCATAAAGTGTGTATATTCGCGGGACAGTCGGCCGGTTGTAAATATTTGGACACGTGGAAAAACGCTTGCATCATGTTCCGACAAAACAGCGGACGAGTCTACTTTTGTTTACCCCACATAATTATCTCTGGTGACTCGGTAATGATTGTTGAATGTACTATGACAGGAACCACGTGGTTCGCAACAGTCGCTAACCAGTTATCCCAATGACGCAATGGAACGTTCTGCTTTTAGTGATGATATAAAGTCACTGGTTCGGGGCTCCGTGCGGGTGCAGTTAATAATTTGTGTTTAACATTGGAATTACGAAATGATAGCCGTGTTTGAACGGCACAGAATTCAAATTAGTAATGCATGACTTTTTCTAATTCCAATAAAAAGACACAGCTTGTTAAAAGTTGCTTCCATGACTCAATTACCGCTTTGGTGATTTTACAATTTAAAACACCTCTCTTCCCGATGTCTTAATTCCCACGTTGTCTGCAGACTGTCGCGCGCGCTGTATATGTACAGTCGCGAGCAGAAATAACAAACTGGGCAGTATGCATGAAGTCCCAAACGTACCTCAAAATAACATATTTCAGCTGACAGTTGACTGTACTTTCCCATTGAACAAAACAGGTTTTGAAATGATGAGAGGTGGTGCCTGATAACATAGATATATTTTTAATGGCCTGACCAGTAAACAGTTGCTGGAACAAACAAATACTAGTACATGTAAATAGATAAAAAAATATGGTTCAATATAACTAGTAATGTACTACATAGTAGTATTCATACTATTTCTTGGTTGGGGTGTTATTTGGATATATTTATTTTTGGCAGAAATTCCAGACACCGGACATAGGACAAGGTGTAAATTATAATGTCAGATTGACGCTGAAATTAGTGATGATAGTTAAATTCATTCACTGTAGGATCATACTTGGACATTGAAACGACTATGACATGAAATATCCAAATTCATATTAGTAATACGAAAAATTGATTTGAATGAAATGATAGAGATAATAGTGCACTAGAAATCTCAGTACGAGTGTGACAATACTCAGGGGAAAACCCCGGCGTTATCACCCTGGACTATTATTCCGCCCTGTACTATTATTAATTTTGTCCCCATTTTCCGCTCTGTACTATTATTCCGCCCTGTACTATTATTACATATCTATCAACGTAATTCGCATGATCGCATGACGTTCCAGGCGTGTGATAATTCTCAGAATCGCACTAGTGCAATCTGCCGACGGAACTATTTCATTCAGTGTTGTTAGACTCCTTACTAGTAGGACTGCCTCTCCGCATGATGCTAATTGCGGTTCGGTCCGACTTTTTTTTTTAAAGTTACGCCTCATTTTCGACTTAGAAAATTTCTCACTTTTTCGGTTTCCGGATGATATCTCAAGTTTGGATCCTTTAATTGCAAAGTCCGTTTTTTTGTAGATCAGTCATATCAAGACACAGGTTGAGTTTGAATTTGAGTTTGATCCGATGTTTTTTTCTAGAGTAATGGACTTTTTTCGACTTAGAAAATTCAATTTTACTTCTTTATTTGTTGGTTTCCAGATGATAACTAAAGTTTGACTGTTCAATTGAAAATTCCGTTTTTGTATGAGTCGTTCATATCAAAATACAGATCAAGTTCGAATTTGAGCCTGATCCAATGATTTTTCCCAAAGTTATGGGCCTTTCGACTTTAAATTTTTTTTTTTTTAATTTTCTGTTTTTCTGTTTGAGGGTACCTTCATGGTGTAATCGACTCCTCCTACAGTTTTGATCATAGATATTTGAAACTTCCTTTTTTTTGGATTCTATCACACTCGACAAAAGCCATCTTAGATGTTAAGGTTGCGTTTCATTTTATACCCTTTTTTGGGCTTCAGAAACTTTCTGCAATCATTTGAACAAATATGAACCAATATCAAAATTATTAATCCAAATTTTTCTTTAAAGTTAAAAATCTTTTTTGTTGGGTTTACGGATAATGCGGGTTGAATTTGCCACGGTGGGGGTATGCTAGCACTCGAGTGCACACCTCTTGTTAATTTTGTCCCCATTTTCCGCCCTGTACTATTATTCCGCCCTGTACTATTATTTGGCACACAAGAGTAATAAATTTGATTGTCTCATTTTTGGGACTTGATTGAGCAAAAATTAAGGTGATAATTAGTTATCATGAGACCTGCATTTATAAAACTTTGGCACGATCTGTTTTTCGTTTGCGGCATTTTCGTTTAAGATAATTAACGTTCAGGTGAACTGAATGTTCATTCGCCTCAAAGTTGCATTCCTGGAAATCATAATATTTGCTTTGACTATATGATAACTTGAGCAATCTTCAAATGAATTTAGAGCTTGATAATTGGTGTGTACTTCACCTATAGATGAGAACATGCATGTCATCGTCAAGTTTTTGCCAGAATAACTTAGAATTTAACTTCTTCATTCATAAAAAAAAAGACAACCCAAAAACCCACCTCGTTTCGGGGGACTGCAACCTTTTATTTGACTTTCCTTTTGATATTATCATTTTTCCCTTGAAAATCTAAGCTTGCTTTAACCCTTCCATGACGGAAGCTTCCTGAATTTTTTGCGAAAACCCTGTTCTAATCATTCTCTTATATATGCAAGTCTCCCATAGGGAGCCTCGCATATATATAAGAGAATGAATTGGCCTAACAATATATACCTTGACTTTGTAAGCCTGTGCATTCTCTCATATATGCTAGGCTCCTTATGGGAGACTTGCATATATAAGAGAATGCACTGGCACATGATGTTTATTGCTGCACCGGGGTGGGGGGGAATTCCATTGAAAGTTAATAAAAGTGCAGACCCAAATAATAGTGCAGGGGGAATTCTGAGCAAAACATCATCTGTCACAAGTTAAACAAATTATTTTTATAGTAGGTCAAGTATAGGAATCAACATTAGGGCCCGACGAAGCTTGGAGATTCGATTCGATTTCGAATCTTACGTTACGATTCGATTCGAAAGCAGTCGGGTGATTCGAGATATTTCGAATTGTTAAATACAACTCCTTTATCACCGGAAAGAGACTGCATTATCAATAAAAAATGTTCATTATATCCCCAATACTTAACCCGAGTCTCTTTCCGCGACCATCCGGAACCTGCGTGGTCCAATGTGTATAGGGTAAGTTGCCCAAAATCTCACTAGTCATATATATATTGGCCTCCCAGTCCAAGCGCTGGTTACTCGTGGATCGTCGTTGCAACTCGTGCAACCTGCCGGTATAGGTCTGTGATGGTTCGCGTGTTCATCGCGATTGTACCATAATCGTAGCGCACACGGTATCCCACCACATAAAACCAGCAATGTCGCGATATAGCCAGGCCCCAGCTGCCGAAGAGAGTGAATTTCTGGTGGGAAATATTTGTATGTCGTTATCTGACATTCTAACAAGAAAAGCCTATACTATGTTACTCAGCTCAATCAAATAATATCATATTTTTTTAATTCAAAATTAAAACGATATAAATATATTAAATACACATTATATCGTCTCCAAATTCGACCAACATTGTTAAACATCATAATTGAATATTGTTGACCATTCAGCATTCCGACAAACAGGCCCAAGTTGGGATACTATATATAGTTCTCTGTAATGCCGTTTGCGTATGCGCCATTCCCAAGTCATGATGCGCAATTTTGATATCG
The DNA here is from genome assembly GCA_032622095.1 of Siphonodentalium dalli. Lineage (NCBI taxonomy): Eukaryota > Metazoa > Mollusca > Scaphopoda > Gadilida > Siphonodentaliidae > Siphonodentalium > Siphonodentalium dalli. The sequence continues at coordinate 97,494,688 of CP136066.1, forward strand.
CGCATGCCTGCTGTGCACGACAGGGTGAAGCGTACATGCGCAGAAGAGTTTCCGTTTGACTCGAATCAAACCCATTGACTCCAAAGTTCCAAACTGCTGACTTTTCACGAACTTCACGCATAGTGCCAGTGGCACAAAATATGAAATGATGTTGTGCCATTCTCATATATTAAACTGTTTTAAACTGTGATTAAATATTGATCATATAATATCATAGAAATTAAGTTCAATGAACATCCTTCGTAATCTGAGTTATTTCAATGACGTTATAAAATCATCCAACATTTGCCCCATTTTTGCTCGTACCTCCAACTGATCGGTACCGCCAATCTACTAAAGAATCTACTGAAAAGATTCGATTCGATTTCGATGTTGAAATTGCCGATTCGTCGGGCCCTAATCAACATAGTACTCTGGTGTCTGGAATAAAAGTGCAGTCTGGAATATAAGTGCAGGGTGGAAAAACCGACCAGAAATAATATAAGTGCAGACTGGATTATAAGTGCAGGGTGGATATTTTCATCGAAATACAGTCTTTCACTTTACCGGTGGCATTGAATGGGTACCTGACCAAATAGAGTGGGGGTCAGGGTCTGCGCTGGACCAAAATTTACTTTTGCCAAATAATTTGCCAAATGAAAATATTTTTTGCCAAATTCTTTTAGAATTTGCCAAATGCTATCCCTGATAGTATCATTTTCTGCAAAATTGAGTGTTATTTTGTGGTTTATCATACAACAACAAACCGAACAATAAAGTTGTTGAAGGGTTGCTTCATCAGAAGGGCACATTACAATAGGATTAGCTATGTAAACACCACCACCACACTAAATACTGATAATCCGTCAACCATCGATAATAATGCTATCAGATAAACTGCATCTTAATAAAGGTGTTAACATTTCCTAAAGCTTATAAAACACCACTAATATAATTATATTGTGATAGTTTCCTGAAATGAATGGTATTGATTATCCAATATTTTTCAACTTTCTTGAGGAATTAAAAGTGAAAGTGACTTGCCAAAACTTTTGCCAAATGTGAATTATTTTTGCCATTGGCAAGTGGCAGCGCGAACCCTGGTGGGGGTGGATACTATATACTAGTCCTAATATGCTTTTGAAAACAGAGGTTCTGTTACAAGGTGTTAATAGTAGTCAGTCCTTCCCAGGAGATGGGAGCGATTGCTCTTCCACCCGTATGCACTCGCAATTTTTAATTCACGGGTGCTAAAATTTGCACGAGTTCGTCCAGAGAGTCGTCCCTCTTGTCAAAATGTTCTTGGTCACTGTAATCGTTCATTCAATATTCAAATATTTGAAGGTATATTTAGAACCTTTCCCATCTCAGTTAAATTATGGGCATGTGAAAGTGTAACTAGACATGGGTCTATCCCACAGACATTTTGTTTGAGCAAAACCAAACTGATCATTATATCATGGGCGCATTTAATACACCCGTCTTCTGAATTGCGAGAGCAAATAATTAAACTCCCACCTAGGGCTGCACGGTATTTCGATAATATACCGTTTATTCGATATCAATTTGAATACCGAGAGAAACCGAATAGATTTTTGGACTATTCGATATACCGAGTACGTCTGTTTCCATTTCAAGGTATCGAATAAAGGTTTTTAAAAAGTTAAATTGTTGTATATACCATTGGAAATCAATGTGGCTTGTAACGAAACTCGCAAAGGGAAATAAAATGTTATGAGATATGAACCGTGTAGAGCTATATAGTGGGATATTGAATTTCGCATTTGTGTACATAATTAAGGGAAGATGGTATGGGGTTTCATTCACAGCTTGTGACAGTCAGTAGCGGCGTCTCTATTGCATATGATCCTGGGAATAAAACAAAGGGCGCCCTTAGTCTGCATTCAAAAGCTGGTGTTAACTGACTGTGACTGTTTTGAAATTACATACGTCGCACCTCATGTGCATATAAGCGTCACACGCCGCAGTAAAGCTTAAATCAACACAATACAATGGCGACTTTGAGAATGATGGCACTACATGGGCGTGACAGTGAAACAAAATTGAGTACAGCTAATGGGTTCTCTATAATACCTTGTGAAAACATATTTAACATTGGTATATATCCACCTGAAGGCTGTCCCGTAATTCAATTGAAAATGGATATTTTTGCAAAAGTTAACACTAAGTCATTGGTGTGGACGCATTTCGGGTTAAAGTGAAATGTATTCTTGTTGGTGTGATGTTGTTATATAATTATGAAGTTGATGTCCATGTTAATTAAATAAAAGTACACAGTAAATATTAATATGCGTTGTTAATGCTTTCAAAATACGAAACTATGTCCCATTTGGGAAGCTACGAAGGGTAACTCTACGTTGAGAAAATGCTCAGATATTCTGACTTGGATTACTTATTCGGTATTTAGTTAGTTATTCGGTTAGTTAAAAAATTAGTTATTCGATATGTTTTTTCATTACCGTGCAGCCCTACTCCCACCCTAAATAGTAAATACCAATGTTCTTCCATGGGTAAGCTAAGTGCAGCGATTTAAAGATCTTATATACTAGTAGAGCGGCCATATATCGTAAGTTCATCACATGGCCAGTCAAGAAATTCAGCAAAGTCAATCATGTTTTTATCAAATTAATTACATGTACTGAAGCATTGACCGAGGAGACACCGCAGGTTGCCACTTATTCCCATGTAGTTATACAAGTTCTAAAATTATTTACCTTGGTACTTATATATGCTAGATACAAATAATATAGTTATATTTATACATAATTAAGCCGCATGTGGTTATCAGATTTTAAATCCATGTTCCCACAGGTGTTTCGGAAGTCTCGTTATTTTGTCTCAAACATGTGACTCCCGGTCAACAATATTACTAGTATATTGACACCTACAGGATTTGATAAACAACACTGGATCAAGATTTGTTGGGGGAAAAAACAAAATTGGTCTGTCAAGACCTGTCTTCCAAAATTACTACTAGTAGTACAATACACGAAATTAATTATACGTGCAGATTGGAATAAGCCTTGTGCAGGGTGGAAAATCATCTGAAATTTAATAAACGTGCATGCACGTTTATTCCAGACATGAGAGTATGTGTCATGTGGTGTTTTATTAAATTTTTAAATGTTCGCATGTATTCCATATACTTGAATATGTACATGCATTAAGTTTTAAGCTCATCATTTTGATATCAGAATCATATAGAAATCTTGAGTTTGCTGATTTCAATTTCCATAGCCTCAAAATCAATTAACGTGACGACCCAAATAAGCACTTTGCATGGGGGAAATTTCCCAAGAAAATAATAAACGTGCATGCATGTTTATTTGGAGCCCAATTGTGCATATCTTCACTTGTTTGGCATGTTTGCTATGCAATGTGTGATGAATGTTCTGCATAGGTGAAATTTTGAGTGACAGGTTGCAAACAAATCAACCTGTCACAGGTCATCTACATGTACCTGTCACCTATGAAGTCCTCATAATTTGCTATGGCAATCAGCAATGCCGAAGCCATTTGCTGAAGCAAACTTGGCCACGATAAAGGGATGCCATAGTGTATTGCCGAAGCCAAACAATCTGAATTAAGAAGGCTGCCTGTGACGGGTAAGAAACTGGGAACATATCTAGGCCTGCGTGAAATAAACACAATATTGTAACCTATGTTCTTATTGCTATTTCAGCTTACATACGAAGCTTGACCACTGATCCTATGGATAAAGTCGTCAATCAGACGTTGGCTCTCCTTCCGTTGCTCAAGTCATCTAACTCATCTGCTAAAGCTGAGTATCTCAAAGTTATCACCGATGTTCTCAACCACTCCAAAGATAACAGCATTTATTTCGAAGAATGTCGCCAAATTCTGTCTTATTCCCATATTCATCCCGCTATCACCAGTGAGGAGCGACGAATCAGATTCAAGCCATGGCTTGACTGCTTTGAGGCCTCGACCAATGGGAATCAAGCAAAGATGTCTCTCTCCGGTTCGTCAAACTCCCTGGATCAGACTGAGGCGAAATTTGCTCAACTTTCATTGGGAGGTGAAGGACAAAAGGTCGGGGGTAACATGAATGGTTGGTCTACTGTGATGAACTATAATAATAGCAACCAAAGAAGATATTTTCACGGCCAGACACAGCCATATAATATATATAATGCAAATCAGCAGCTCATGAAGCTTAACGGACATATGCCATTGTTGAGCACATCATCAGCACCACCCGACCTACCTCCTAAATCATCAGTCTCTCCACAAGGTACGATTATTAATTTATTAAAGGGACATAAGGTCTTCGCAGTGGAAAAGATATGAAAAACCATTTTGTTTGTAATACCATCATCACTAAGACATGGACATGGACTTTGTTCTTATTTTTATACCCCCGCAACAAAGTTGTGGGGGGTATACAGGAATCAGCTTGTGCTTCCGTCCGTGGACACAAATTTGTCTCGAGCTTTTCTCAGTCGTTTTTACCGGTAATCATTTTCCGTGAAACTTGGCAAAGACATTAACCATCTTGGGAACCTGTGCACCTGTGATTATGAGGACTGTTGGACCTTTTTTTTTGCGGAGTTATCCCCCCTTTTTCGACTTAAATTTTTTTCAATACAGGGGTATACCTTTGTCTGAGCTTTTATTCCTACATTTTTTTTCAAGCTTTGCAAAGATATTTAGTACCATGGGAACCTGTGCACCTGCGATTATGAGGTCTGTCCTGCTTTGTTTGTGGAGTTATTCCCTCTTTCGACTTAGAAAATTTTCAATACAGGGGTATACCTTTGTCCGAGCTTTTATTTCTACATTTTTATGTTTACCCATACCATAGTATGGTAAACATAGTGTCGTTGCCCGGATTGACCACTCGTCGTTCGTCCGTCTGTCTGTCTGTCTGTCTGTCCGTAGACACTTTACGAGTAATGCGATAACTCAAACATTTTCTATCAGATCGAAACCAAATTTTGTATATGGGTTTCTCAGCCCAAAATACAGATCGAGTTCGAATTTGGGTTTGATCCCAGATTTTGTTACAGAGTTATGGCCCTTTTTCAACTTAGAATTCACGCATTCTGCCATAACTCAAACATTTTGATTGGAACCAAATTTGGTATGTGAGTTTCACAGCCCAAAATACAGATCGAGTTCGAATATGGGTTTGATCCGATTAATTTTAAAGGAGTTATGACCCTTTTTCGAGAAAAAACATTTTTTTTTTTAAATTGGATTTTTTTAGATTTAGCTCCTTGCTAAATTTAGCATATACAAACAGATACAAATATTAAATTTTGTTTGAACTTTAATAACAATAAAAAAAAAAGTTTAATAACAACAAATATTGACACTTTCATTTATTTTAGTTTAATACGATTAATTAGGTATGATATCCTGTTTTGAAAATATGAAGATTTTATTGCAATAGTTTCATGTAATATAATGATATCAATAAATTACCATGTGAACATCCAGAGTATATGAGAGGACATTTTATAGATGTTGTCATTCCAAGTGAAATCTGTTATGAAATGAGTGATGACATATTATACAGAGCTCTGGTGGTCAAGATAAACAACACTGGTGGCTGGCTGTTTGTTTATTCTAACTGTCAAATTGATTTATGGCAGCATAAGACTGTTGTTTATCCTATTCTTGAAATTGCATTACAGGGTGAGATAAGAGCCCCCCACTCACCTATATAAGACTTAGTGTCTTCTAAATTCCATTAATTTGCTTCAAAAATAATTAACCCTTTCCAAGGTTTCCATAGACACATGCTATAATGTACATGGACTCTTCTTCATATCTCTTAATATCTGTTGGGTATCTTTGCACACTATTCACTTATATAAATTTTGGTTTTGACTGATTAATTGATTTTTGAAAAATATATTAACCCTTCAGACATGTGCTTTCAATTTGAAATTAAAATAACAGCTGATGGCCAATATGATTTATCTATGCAATGGGAATCAGGCAGATAAATATACAATGACTATTGTAAGTGATGACTTGTTTTGAAAATCAATATGGTAGATGTTAGTGTTTCCAGGAACCTTATTTTCCCATTTGTTCATATTTTCATGGTTGATTGAATTTTAGGGGCCACAGAGCACTTAGAAGATTAACATTGAAGGTTGTGGCTTTTAGTGTCCAAGCTACTTGTAAAACATTGTAATGTGTGAAACCATTTAATTGAGGGCTAACTTACTTTCTTTTATATGAACGATTTAGTGGTCATAGGGGCAAGCATCCTCATCATATTATGTCTGTATAACATTATATAGATAATACTTTTGAATTGTATAAACTACATATATTTTTGAAAACCATGCATACACCCCTGTTATGAAACACTTAATCTTATTTAATACACAGGTCAGATCTGATCTTATATCTGTCCATGTTTGATAAAGAAATAACTGGGGAGAATGGGGGGGGGGGGGTAATTAAAGTACCATTTAAATATGAGATGGAATCCCCTACATGTATGTCATTCTAAGCAGTCTGGCTTGTCAACAAATTATAATTTCTCTTTAGAAGTGAATAAATTTTGAATATCTGGCATGTCAAAAGTGTTAAAGATAGGGATTTATCACTTTTGCTTCCAATGAGTTAACTTAAACTCCTAAACATGTCCTCCGAAATCACTAAACCATTGGATCTCACAGTGAGAGGTCCTTGGGTGAATAGGGACAGAGTTATGAGATTTAAAACTACTCCTCCCCACCCCAAATACTTTAACCCTTCCTTAAGACAAATTATTTGAGCTTTTGATTTCAAGTTGGGTACTGATATATGGATTAATTCCTGTGATCATATCTTTGACAAATTATCAATTATGACTAGTCGGTATCGCCAAGGTGGTATGGGTTAAACATCTGCCGATCGTGATCGGCCTCTCGTTTGGTCAATTGTTTTAAAACTTGGCACGGATATTTAGTACCATAGGAAACTGTGCACCTGCAATTATGAGGTCTGTCCAACTTTTTTTTTTGAGTTATCCCCCTTTTTCGACTTAGAAAATGTTCCATACAGGGGTATACATGTACCTTTGTTCGAGTTTTTATTTCTGCATTTTTTTTTTCTTCATTTTTTTTAAACTTGGCGCAGATATTTAGTACCATGGAAACCTGTGCACCTGCGATTTTAATTTCATCAGACTTATTTTCGCTTAGTTATTATTGGCCTTCTTGAATATTTTCATTTTTTACTCAGTTGTTTATGAATCTTTTTCTGTTCGACTTTGTACAGACATCAACCACCATGGGAACACGGGACCTGCGATTTTAATGTTGGTCAGACTTATATTGGCAGAGTTATTGGCCTTCTTGACTTAGAATATTTTCATTTTTCTCAGTAATATTGTTTTTTCTAAACACGGGTGGTATCCTTAGTCCCATTGGGACAGTCACACCTCTTGTTATTTTTGATAATCTCCAATGACGAGATGGGTTATGTTAACAAAACTGTTACAATTCAGCCATTTTATAAACATATTTTACATTTAGCAAATTCTGATCAAAGCAATGAAAATTAGTCCAGAAAACACAGATTTTTTTAATTTAATGTGCAATTGCAATTTCTAATTTTTTTGGATAAAATTGCTGGCACTGTAACTAATGTTTACATAACGATTAATTCAACATATTGCCATACTAGTACATGTTCTTCTTTAAACCTTTTTGATTTGTGCCTTACTCTCAGGTGCCTAATAATAGTGTCAGCACGATTATTTATTTTGGAGAAAATTCTTAATGATCACTATTATTTGGCATTGAGACATAGAGCGAAATTGCCATTACTATTATTAATTTCAGCATAAATCCCCACCCATCACTATTATAAAGCTGCTTTCACAGACCTGCGGCTGATGCATGTGGCCAACGCATGCGGCTATCGGGTTATAGGTACAACGTTTCAAAACATACGTACATGTATATCACTAGGGTAGCAGCTGAAGCAGTTAAACGCAACCGATTTCAAACCTTTTTGAAATTCGGATGCGTTTAAATGCGTCGGCTGCAACCACAGTGATATATGTATGGTTTGAAACATTGGCCACATGCCCCGGCCGCAGGTCTTTAAAAGCAGCTTTATAATTATTAGGCACCTTAGAGTATGTTCCTTTAAAACTCTGTTCGCTAGAAATTAATAGTCTGCTATATCAAATTTGTTTGGTTTGTGTAACAGATCTTCAATAATAAGTACTTGAAATTGGTCAAGCTCTATAGCCCTATCAGTTGGTGATATTTTAGGAATAATCTCAGTTTCCTAATGTAATTACACAGTTCCAAATATACCTTCAAATAGTTCAATATTGAATTAACGATTACAGTGACCATGAACATTTTGACAAGAGGGACAGGTGCAAATTTTAGCACCCATGAATTAAAAATTGCGAGTGCATACGGGTGCGAGAGCAATCACTCCCGTCTCCTGGAAAGGACAGAGTTTCAGATTGAAATATTGTTATATATATTGTTAACTTTATAGTGATGTTGCTGCGACATCGCATGACAAAATTCCAACACAGTTACACTCAATGTTCACTCTAGCCCTTATTATCCTATTTTAAAATGAATTTATACATTATCGTTTTAGAAAACAAATGGCAAAATACTCTAGAAAATGAAGTGGATGTATGGTGTGCAGTAATGTCCTAAATAATCGACTCCTTAACCACAGCAGAATTATGGGTAATTTTTCAGGATTTAGTCGGAAATATGGCTTGTTGCCATTCCTCGGAAAGCTCTCAGAGCTTTCCTATGAATGGCAACAAGCCATATTTCCGACTAAATCCTGAAAAATTACCCATAATTCTGCTGTGGTCAAGGAGTCGATTATTTAGGGCATTACTGTAACTATGATGCTATAATACTTTTTACAGGATCATCAGGACTGAGAAGTCACACACCGTTAGGTCGGACTCCATCTGTCGCTTCACCCATCCACGTTCAGCCTCCATCCAACACTGCCCTCATAACTGATTGGTTATCCAGAAATAGTACGGACAATTTATACCGACCTCGATCAGTGTCGGTCGTATCAGATCATGCCCCGTCCTCTCCACAGAGTAGCGTAACGTCTTCCGGAAGCAGCAGCGATAACCAAGCTGAAGAGATTCATCAACAACAGATGAGAAACAGTTTCGTCGAGGAAGGATCTGGAATGCGAGGTATGACTAAAGTAGAATTGGTTGGTCAGTTCCATTGGAACCGTTTACACACAACCATTTTGTTATTACGCAGAGCTATCAATTTTAGCAGATTAGTTCGATATTGGAATAAATATGTTACATTTAAAATAGATTTTCTCCATTTGGGTGCATTAACGGACACAACACAACAGACGTATCACAGCCATCTAAACGTCTTTGTGCTATTGCATATATCCCAATTTCAACACACTGCTCTGGACAACGCACAACAGATACAATGCAACAGATTCACCTGAACAATCCTATGCCATCATATGAGTCTTAATATATACAAGACTGGATATAGTGTGTCTGTCATTTGCAGAATGAGGTCCCCAGAGGGTGAATTTTGTGACTTTCCTCCACACATCGTGCTAGCATCACTAAATTCACCTTCTGGGGACCTCATTCTTCTTAGGCCTCATCTTCTGGGAAGTATCTATAGTCTCAAATTAGCATAGTTTTTAGTTACTTTTTCCCTTCTGTTCAGTTTCTATATCCCCTTTTCCCTTCTGTTCAGTTTCTATATCCCCTAATTTGTATAATCAAGATGACTAATGGGTGAACATCACCAACTTCAACTGGGCAGCCCTTTTAGTTTAGATTGTTTGGCTTCAGCAATCTGCTACAGCAACCTTTTGCTGTTGCCCCCAGTTTTCTTCAGCAAATGGCTTAGGCATTGCTGATTGTCGCAGCCAATTATGAGGGCTGACTGGGGAACTTCAATCTGATCTTTGGTCTCCCACAGCAGTTGATGCCTCAGCAGAATTAGGTTCCCAATTCACCCTCTGGGTACCTCATTCTGCAAATGACAGACACATTATTTCTAGGCTTGAATATATATTAAATTAATACTTTTGGGGTCCAAAAATTAAAAAGCATACTGGTATGCCAGTTTGATCCTGAGTGTATCAACTGAAGAAGGTCTAAGTTAGACTAAGCAGTTATTGTCCCCCAAAATTTTCTATAGATATGAGCAGTGTCCATCCGTCTGTTTGTCTAGCCATTTGTCCATCCGAAATGTTTGTTCTTTGGTGATAACTTGTCTGGATGACAACTTGAATATTATTTGACAGATTTTTATGAAACTTGAAGTATATGGCCTTCATATAAGAAAGTCCTGATCAAGTTCGAATTTGGGTCCGGGCCGATCATTTCTGATGGTGTTATGCACATTTTCGACAAGAATTTGCTGTTTATTTTGTTGTCCGGATGATAACTCGAAAAGTGTTTGACAGAATTCTTGAAACATTGGTATATGTGGCCTTCATATGAGAAGTTCCACTCAAGTTCAGCCCTAAAATTCTCACTTCTTTAAAGGCCCACTTAATTTTTGAGTTACCCATTATTTTGTTTATACCCCCCGCAACTTCAGCTCGTCCGTCCGTCCGTCGTCTGTCCGTCCGTGGACACAAATTTGTCCGGAGTTTTTCTCAGTCGTTTTATGATAATTTTCAGTGAACCTTGGCACAGACATCAACCACCATGGGAATCTGTGCACCTGTGATTATGACATCTGTCGGACTTTTTTTGGTGGAGTTATCCCCCTTTGTTGACTTTTTGCGACTTTTTGTCCGAGCTTTTATTCCTACATTTTGCATCAATGTTTTTAAAACTTGGCACAGACATTTAGTACCATGGGAACTTGTGCACCTGCGACTATGACGTCTGTCCAACATTTTTTGGTGGAGTTTTCCCCCTTTTTCGACTTAGAATTTTTTTTGCAACATTTTATTCCTACATTTTTAGGTCAATGTTTTTTAATCTTGGCACTGATATTTAGTACCATGGGAACCTGTGCACCTGCAATTATGACGTCTGTCCGATTTTTTTTGTGTGGAGTCAGTCCCCTTTTTCGCAACATGCATAATTTTGTCCGAGCTTTTATTCCTACATTTTTCGGTCAATAGGTTTAAGATTAGGGTTATGGTTGTGCAGCTGCAATGGGAACTGTTATTTTATTATTTTAACTAAATGTTTACTGACATGTGAAACATCTTAGTATTTTAAAAACACGGGGGGGGGGGGGGGGGGGGGGGGACAGTCACACCTCTAGTTTATAGTGCCTTGATATACGGTTTTAATAACAATCTATGCCATAATATATGATTAAAATACTATAATTCATCACCATTTGGAACGTCTGTGTCTCAGAAGGTGCTCATACAGTAGTGTTGAAACGATTAGTCGACGTCGACTAGAAGTTTGGCGATAATTGATTAGCAATCTCCTTGTCGACTAATAGTCATATTTCCCAGAAAGGTATAGATAAATGTTTCATAGTAGCAATCATATATACATGCAGTATACTATATCGTTGCCCCTGTGAATAAAGCACAAACAATTCGATGGAACCCAAAATACGACCTCCTGGTTGCGGTTACGGTATTATAAAAACATGTTTCTGATTTAGATATTCAGTCATCACGCGAGGGATAGCGACCTGATACAGTATGTTATTCGCCGGAAAACGGGACCCTTTGCAGCAATCATTGTTCGGCGAAGTCACAACAGCAGATTTACACTACACGTTCCCATATTCAAAATGCGGCACTTTTCATCTACGACATTTGCAATAGATATGTTGTTTTGACGACGCAGTAACTGATCAAACAAGATCAAACCAATTCCAACGTGACCACATGTTCACTTCACTCCTGAGTGGGCTCTGGTATAATTATGTTTATATTGTGCTGGATTAGGCCAATATATCAGTCAGATTTCTAATCAAGTCATTGACTCATTGTCATACAACCACATATCCATAAATTAGACCAACGGTTACATGGTATAGCGGAAAATCTGGCTGAACATTGCATATAATGTTACAGTTGTAATATTATCGGTGAAAAATAGACTGCGCATGTTCCGGAAGTTAGGAAGCTTGTTGCATCCAGCTGTATCAAAGTCTCTAGTATTTTATGACCGTCACTTTGTCGGGATCGCTCATGAACATAACTTCAATGCTGAAGTTTACCACAATATTATATGATATGAGTGAACTGTCACTATAGGCTGTCAGCATCGATAAATATAATGATAAATATGTACTAGTATGTTTAGTAAATTTATGATGACAAACAGCTGTGAAATGGGCAGATCATTGATGTCAAAGAAAATACTTTGACAATCATCCTGTGTGGGTTTTTCAATTTTTGATCATTCTGTATATATATAGTAGGTTTCGACTAGTCAACTACAAAATATGCTAGTCATTTCAACACTACCATAAAGTAATAGAAAATAGCTGAAATCATAAAATCATAAACCCTGTTATGCCTCCCAGAATGCAGCAGTATTCAAACTAGTTTATGTTCACTGGAAGGGTTATTCCCCTTCCATTGAAAATAATCGACTTTGTGCAGAAACTAGCACAGAACAGACATTGATATCTTAATAAAACAACATGTTCACAATTTATTACATCGAATAAGTTGAAAATATAATGTTTTGGAGCTTCCTCTTTCAAATGGTATACAATATGGCATATATTTTACATATTGAGATCTGGGGGTTTCGAAAATTAAGTGGGCCTTTAATATCAAAATGAAATGGCCATGTATTGATCGGGATTGTCATATTGAGATGTTCCTCAACTCAAATCAAGCTTGAAAATAGATCCAGGTTTTAGTCAATGTACATGTAGGTGGTCTTGTCAAAAATGATGAATGTAAAAAAATATATATCAGACGACCCACCTATCCAAATTTCTCACATTTGGTAGGGATGGGCAAACAATGATTTCATCAAGTGGCCTTGAGTTTTCTAAACATTTCTCCTTTCATACTGTTTCATAGGGTGAAATTTTTGGCATATAATAGGGGAAACACAATGTTATTATATTTTTAGGCCTAATCACATTATATCTTGTCTTGTAGAGGTGCCAATTTGGTTGAAGAGTTTGCGGCTGCATAAATACTCCCCACTGTTCCAGAAACTCACTTATGAAGAAATGCTATTCCTAAATGAGGAATATCTGGACAGACAGGTATGTTTAATATTGGAAGATATTTACTTAAACTTAAGAAATTTTGTTGCAAGAGTGCGAAAGTTAATCATTTCATTACTTTCATTGACGAATAGTTATCCCTTTAAAATAATAGGAACTGCTAATATAAATTGAGATAATAAGTTCAACAAATTTGTTGAACTTTATATTACCTGAACATTTCCCACCAAAGTATACTCAATAAGATGGATTCCTCTGCAGTTTCTGTTAGGCCTTAAAAAAAAATACCTTGTTTCCGGTAACGGAGGGAGAAAAAAATAGGGTGGGGGGGGGGGGTAAACTTCTTCTTTTTTTTTTTTTTTAATTCCCATAATGTACAAAGTATTAATAGCCCTAAATGTGTTTTCTATACAGGTATACTATGTATACAGTTTATCTGGATATAATATTGTAAATGAACTCTTAAGGCACTGTATTTTATAATCTTTTATTTCAAATTTTATTAGTTTTTGCCATAATGGCTTGGCAATAACAGGAGTCAGACCGCTCTTAAATTTGTACACATCTCGCATATTGGAGTGAGTCTTGAATCTTTGTCTTAAGGAAGCTTTCACCACACCACCACCTTCTCCACATTGGACACAAGTGTCTGCTGCGCCGATATCAGAACCCTTGGGTATTTTGGGAAAAGGTCCGGACTCCGGGCCCCATGCAATTAGGAAAAATAAATTGTGAAATTTTCGATTTGACATAATGACACTATCAGATGAATTTAAAAAATAAGATGTTTAAATCTTAATGAACTAATGAATAAAACAACAGTATATATACCAGTTGACACTATTAAAGTCAGTGCGTACCTCTATAAATCTGATACATGGTGTGTGTATATATTCCAGCTCATACTTAGTTAGTACATCTATATACCTCTGATATAGACTTTATTCTAGTAGGGTAATAGAAAATATTATACACAAATTATAGTCAGGACTAATAAATTATTGCTTCTTGATATAATATATATATAGAGTTAAGTAGCTATACCACAATAACACAATGTGTTAAACTTAAAGCATAGTATTCAAACTGTTAAAAAAAATCCCCATCTTCCCACATCATCAATGTTTGCATGATTGCATCTCATACTGGGGTTACATGTTTTAGAGCCTACCGGTAGAAAATTTAACTGCAATTTATTGAGAATTTCTATGAAACAATCACTTGTCATATATGTTCAAAGTCATTTAATTTCTATTAACCAACATCCTACACATATCAATTGGGTTAATAAACATATCCCATGCCCATGCATGGCTCATAAATCTAATTGACTTCATTTATTTTCGGTTAAAGTTACCTATTTTCGAGGCATCCCGTTTTTAGATGTCAGTTGGCCCACTAACCCCAGTTTGGTGTGTTTTGTGAGCGCGATTTTGCAAGTTAATTGGGCTTAACGACTCATTGAATTAAAGTCAGCAACTTAAACAAATAGAAACTGGAAGAATAAAGTCAAGTTGGGAGAATGAGATTGGTAATTTTCAGACTGAATTTCACTGAAAGTTGTGAAAAATTAATTTTGCAAATAAAAAGTTTACGGCGGGCGGTCCGGCGAGCAGGGGGGCGGGTTACCGGAAACAAAGGTATTTTTTTTTTTAGGCCTTATCTGTTGTCTGCTTATATTCCTGAACCATCCCTCCAGATGAATAATAGAACATTATAATTTTTATAACTGAATGGGAGAATCCAATTGGGCAAGAAAGGGTTAAATTAAGGGGTGTGGTAACGGCATCAATTTTTGAAAAAATGATATACAACGGTCACTGTATAACAGGAAAAAGTGCCAGGTGTACCCAAATGTATTATTGTTGCACAAAGTGACCTTTGACTTCTGGCTTGTCATATGTTCAGTTGTCGCCCAGGTTGTGGCCAACTTGTGGGCTAGTGTGAGTTTTGTTAACATTGTTTGTGTGTGTTGTTACATTTATACTAGTAGTTTGCAAAGACTGCAACTTAGAGTTAATTAAAACTTAATTATGGGAGTATGCTGGACCATGATAGCGTTGCGTAAATAGCGGACGTCGGGATATTTGAGATACCGAACACCTCGGTATTGTCACGCTGCTTCGGTTATTGTGTCGATGTCAATACCTTCTTTGTATTTCAGTATACCGCCCATTTCTGTATAATAGTAAAGTAATTGTGAGATCAATATCATTTCAATCAACTCTCAGATCCTAGGAAATTGCTTCATTTGGATATCAAATTTTCTCCCACCGCGCGCCCAACCAAGATCGGATTGGAGGAGTTAGTGGTCCCAAATTAGGGGAATCTAAAGGCCTGCATTAAACCTTTCAGTGCCAGGTCCGATTTTTGTATCAACCCATATACCTTGTGCCAATGCATTCTTTTATTTATGCGAGTCGACCATAGGTCGCCTCGCATATATATATAAGAGAATGCATTGGCCTAACAATTTTTCATCATTTGTTATTATTTTTCACATTTTTTACAATTTTAATAATTTTTTCTTATATTCTTTAACAGACTTATTTTGTAGGTTTAGTGCCAGGGAATCTTACGTTTTTCATGGGCATAAAAATTATTACTATGAACACTTGGTGATAGTTTTGAGTTATAACATGCCCCTAAGGTTTTAACCAGTTTGTTTTTAAATTCGCTATAGCATGCTTAAGCATACCCAAAAAAAATTCAACCCCAAAAAAAATAAAAAAAATATAAAAATAAAAAATTAAATAATAATATTTTTAGGGCCGATTTTACAGACTGTAAATTAGGGCCGATGAGATCGGCCCCTGGCACTGAAAGGGTTAAATATCGTTGCTATTGCTATAACGAAATTCATTCTTTCAACATTCACTTCCGCTCTGATGCAATTACCCTATTAAAAAACATTATCTTTTTGGAAACCAATGGTTAATTACTTTAGAAAATGAAATGAACGTAATTATTGTGGATGATTTCTAATTTTCAGGGTGTATGTAAAGGTGCTAGGAACAAAATCATCCTTTGTATAAGGAAACTGCTGGACAGGACCAACTTACTACAACAATTAGAAAAGGTATGGTTGAGCTAATGTACATGTACTCTAGGGATCCTAATAAACATACCCCCATGTTTACTATTTTTGTCAAAATAATCACACCATATGTGCAATTTTGTAATTTAGCCGGTTGCCTGGGAGGCAATTTCCTATAAAAATTGACATAATAGCTTACTTATCATCTTATTGAAAGGGATTCACTTCCAATAGTGTACATCATTTCAATTTTCTGGTAATATTCTAAACATTGTTACAAGCACGTACTAGTTACCCTGTATGTGTTTATCAGCGACTTTTGCTTAAAATGACAATGAAGTTTTGAGAATATCTTAATTGTTCATACCCCTACACTCCGCCCCCTACTCTTATTATCCCCCGACATTCCGTTGGAGGACAATGGTGTTAATGACCTCGTCCGTCCGTGTGTCCATCTGTCCGGAACTTTATACAATCCTCTATTATGTAATTTTCTATTAATTTTTTTTTGAACTTGGCACATATATCAACCAGCATGGGAACCTTCACTAGCGATTTTGAGTTCGGTCAGACTCATTTTGTCCGAGTTATTGCATTTTTCGACATAGAATCATACATGGGACGCATCTTTTGTCCGAGTTATATGATGGAGTTATGCTTCATTTTCAACTTAGAATTTTCCGATTATTTTGTAGTCCGGATGTTAACTTGAATAGTATTTGACAGAATTCTATGAAAATTGGTATGTAGTCTTTATATTTGAAAGTCCCGATCAAGTTCGAATTTGTGTTCGGTCCGACATTTCTAATGGAGTTATGCCCCTTATTTAACTTACTATAGGTCTTCCATAATTAAACTAAAAGGCCACTAGGCCACATATCACCCATATAAGGTATCATTATTCTGCCACCTTATTTGGACAAGTGCCGATGTATGGCCAAGTAGTCTTTTGTTTCAATTATGGACAGATTTATTGTGATGTGAATACAGATTTTATTTTTAAAACTAAAACATTTGTTAATGGTGGAGATCTGATACCCTGAATACATACACACACATTTGTCTGTTAAACGTTTTTTTCAGGATGTTTCAAATGGCGACCTTGACACAATAAAACAAGTATTGACAGAGATGAAGTTAATGCTGAATTCTCCCATCAAGAAGTTCGACGTCAACAAATTAGGCCCATTCTTCCAAATGCAGCGATCGTCGGTCGTCATGTCTTCTCAGCTGCTCACGGTAGTCAATACAGATGATCTGACTCTTCCAGAGGTTGATTTGCCCAGCACATTCACCAAAGTCATGGGAAAAGGTTAGAAAGCAGTCGAAACCTGCAAGATAGATATATCAGATTTATGGAGGTACTCAGTATGAGTGTTCATTGCTTCAATGTGCGTGAACAAATTCTCAGTTCTTATCAAAATGGCCATGTATCAATCGTAATGTACATTGAGATGTCCCTTAACTCAGATCAAGTTTGAAATTCGGTCCCCGCCTATGTCGGGGTTTGAACCTGCACCAATCTGGTCTTGCCCAGACTATGATGATGTTGTATCTGCGACTTAACCAAATTGGCTATTGGGACATCCTTAAAATGAAGCCATTTCACCGAGAGCTGAGCAGTGTACCACTCTGAACATGGCCATGGGTTTGATGGTTCTATCATTATATTGGAACGGTATGAAGCACTTTTGTATCTGTGACAATACAATTACTGCTACTGGCATATAGATCTATCAGATTTATGGAGGCAATGACTCAGTATGAGTGTTCATTGCTTCAATGCGCGTAAACAAATTCTCATTTTTCATCGGAATGGCACATTGAGATGTTCCGCAACTCAGATCAATATTGAAACAACATTGTATAGTTATACATACAGTAATGCCCTAAATAGTCGACTCCTTAACCACAGCAGAATTATGGGTAATTTTGCAGGATTTTGTCGGAAATATGGCTTATTGCCATTCATCGGAAAGCTCTCAGTGAATGGCAACAAGCCATATTTCTGACTTGGCTGCTATGGTTGGAAATATGGCTTATTGCCATTCATCGGAAAGCTCTCATTGAGAGCTTTCCGATGAATGGCAACAAGCCATATTTCCGACTAAATCCTGAAAAGTTACCCATAATTCTGCTGTGGTTAAGGAGTCGATTATTTAGGGCATTACATATAATCTTTGAAGGTTTGCATATAGATTTAATTGTGTCTACATTGGCTGCCATGGTCAGTCAATTCTGAGGAAATACAGAAGTTGTTATTTCTCTTTGACAGTTTGCACACAGATTTTAGTTGCGTCTAAGTTAGATAATGACTGCCCAGGATTATATCTACAGCTGATTGAGAAGTGTCTCAACCATGAGGTGAGTATCATTCAGGACTCAAAATGTACACCTGTCCATCTGTCACTGACAGGTCATTGTTTCGAGTGACAAGTATAATTTTGTGCTACCTGTCACCCATGACAGGTGAGCCTGGTCTGCACTCTGCTGGGAAGTTACCCAGATGTAGAATAACATCTACTTAGGCCAAAAAAGACATATACCTGTGTTTAGGGTTTCCCTACCTACCCTAGAAAAAGTGCCTACCCAAAACTGTTTATTGGACTGGACAAAGTTATATTTTTTTCTTCAGTGGGAACGGCATCGAAAGGTATCTTACCCATTTTCAAACCTCTCCTATAATTTGTATAAAAATGTTTAGAAGTTTATTAGTCTAATGCTCTGACTAATTCAAGATAACAATATTTAGTATTGAACCTTTCAATTAACCCTTTACCCAACAGAAGGGCCCTGTGCCAATGCATTCTCTTATATATGCGAGTCGACCATAGGTCGCCTCGCATATATAAGAGAATGCATTGGCTTAACACATTAAAAATTATAAAATTGTTAAAGAATGTAAGAAAAAATGGTAAAAAGTGTTTAAAAAAGATTTTGTTTAGGCCAATGCATTCTCTTATATATGCGAGGCGACCTATGGTCGACTCGCATATATAAGAGAATGCATTGGCACAGGGCATAACTGTAACCATCACAATGTGGTCAATGAGCCGTTTCCAATGATATCCATATTTGTATGGTTTTATTGAGACAGACCCAAAATAATTTAGGCTGTTGCAGCTTTATTTGGCCGGTTTTGGCCGGTTTGTTGGGTAAAGGGTTAATCTGAATTGTGAAGCTTTCTAGATTGAATTGTCAATGACCCAATGGAATGAAGAATAAAAATATTTGGGGAAAAAAAAAACAATTCCCTACCTACCTACCCTAACTATTATAGACCATGTATCTCTAAACACAGGTATTATTTTTAGTTTGAGATATCTATTTAGTCTGAGTTTAACCCTTTGAACCCTGATGCCCTGAACGTTCAATGATGCCCTCCCGAGGCAACTGACGTTATATAATGTTTCTGATGACTTAACACTTAATGCTCTTTCCTGGGCATCACGCGCATGACTATACAACAAACTACTAATATGTGCTAACTGAACTAGTGTGTGATGAAATATGTCACAAGGTATTTCGGCGAGACAGTCTATTCGACTTTCAGTATATATACATGAATATTAAATTGTGGCTCCCTTTGATCATGCTATTTATTACAAAATTCTTCTCTCCTTTGCCAATGATAAAGGATAAGCATTTCTCAAACTCGCAATCTGCATCTGCGCATACGCGAAGAAACAGACCACCACAACCCATGTCACCAATTTTGCTGCTAAAGTCAGAGGGATGAACATACATGTGACTCATTAGTGCAAAGTAGAAGCAAAATAATAGTTAATGTGTGCTTTGATTGCGATATTTCTATATGACGGAAATCTTCTCATTTGCCGACGATAAAAAACTTTGAAGAAACAGACCCTCTGTCACCAGTTCATCTGCCGAAGTGACAGGGGTAAACATGTGACTCATGTGTGCAATGTAGAAGTACAATACGTCATTTGTTGAACTTATTATCTGAACATTTCCCACCAATTAATAGAAATGCTTCTGCATTTATCTCTCTGTCTTCTGCTTATATTACCTGACTACCCCTCCAAACCACTCCAAAGTATATTTTTATAACTGACGGGACAATCCATTTGGTGTAGAAATGGCTAATGATTCCGAAAATATATTACAAACCCTGTGAATAATTTTTCAGGCTTTTACTGAAAAGCAGAGGAAGTTGGTGATGTCATGGAAGCAGCAGATTCTTCAAATATGGCAGCCACCTTATAAGTACGGTCCAGATGGCAAACCACGCAAGGGGTACGTAACGCCTCGATTATATAAATCTATGATTTGCCTTCTCTCTATCCAAGTCTGGAAATAGAGTTGTCTTTCACCATTGCCAGTACGTTAGACATAGATATTGCCATGAATATCTACTCTGGCTTTCGCCCGTAGAGATCATATTCCACCAGTACAAAACCTGGGAAATTTTTGACAGGGAACCTTATAAAGTCGAAAACATAACGCGGGGAATATATTTCTTAGTTATTATATGTTCCTTAAATAGTGTAGGTGAAGGTCTCAACACGAAATTTCACGATTTAAGTGACTTTGTGAGCGATTATGGTTTGCATTTCTTACAATTATGGAATTTCTCATGGGTAATCAATCCAATGTTTATTGCTATATCGGCTCACAAAAGTCACAGAAAAGCATGCAATTTCGAGTTAGGACCTTTACCTACAGCGAACTACATTATTAAGGAACAGATAATAACTAAGAAATATATTCTCCGTGGTATATTTTCAATTTTGTAAGTTTCCCTGTCAAAACCTCAAAAAGTTCCAAGGTGTTGTACTGTTGGAATATAATCTCTACAGGCATTATCCAGAGTAGAGATTCATGGCATGATCTACGTTAGACAATGATATGAAGACCCAATAATATTATTTGTGTTTTTTTGGAGGTGAACTGACATTTGAACACTTTGTTGAAATTGATAACACTGCAAACTTGTCAATTTGATCTCTTGCCTAGGTACAGTGTAAATACCTATTACTCCATGTGATTTCTGTCTGGTGACCCTTAGCTACTCCAGCAACATTGTAGAGTTGGTATAGGAAAGTAATGGTGCGTTCTGTGTGAAAAATAGTAATATTTGTTACCATCCTGACTAGTATTGATTTGGTCAATTTTTGGAAATTTTGTAGTCAGCCATCTTGGATTTTCAGGGTCAAGAGCCACTTGAAGGCCAATCTTATTATATAATACTATAGAAAATATCAGAAATGATACTTGGGATCCATATTATGTCAAATAAATTTATTATTAGGTGCCAATATCCATAGAAAAGGGCTAAACCCCAAAATTGGGTTTCAGCCTTCAGGCCCCTAAAAAATGTTAACTTTGGCCTCATATATCAAAAATCAGACAGGACCACTTAAATCCTCATAAAAAAGTACTCTGGAATCAGTATCAAACAGAGCGTAGTCCACTTTTTATAAAAGTTGTGAGACCAACATATTTCTTTAATCCTTCCATGACCTGACATGACTGGAGCTTCCTGAAATTTTGCGAAAACCCTATGCCGATGCATTCTTATATGCGAGTCTCCCATAGGGAGCCTCGCAGATATAAGAGAATACATTGGCATAACAATATTAACATTGACCTTGTAAGCCAATGTGTTCTTTTATATATGCAAGGCTCCCTGTGGGAGATTCAGATATATTAAGGAATGCACTGGCACAGAATCTTTAAAGGCCCATTTAATTTTCGAGTCATTCCCCTTCCAATAGTGAAACTTGAGCACAGAACACAAGTCGATATCTCAACAAAAACAACATGCTCACAGTTTGTTACACAGAATAACTTGATAATACAATGTTTTAGAGCTTCCGCTTTCAAATGGTATATAATACGGCATATATTTTATATAAAATTATCTGGTGGTTCGAAAATTAAGTGGGCCTTTAATGCTGCACCAGCGCACCTTCTGTCATGAAAGGGATTAGTGATGCATGCTTGTAGATTGTAACTCATTCATCTTTATATTTTTTTTTCCAGAAATTGGAGTAACCAAAATCCAATGTCTTTCTCCTTTGGCAAAACTGGAGGTCAGAAACAGACTCGAGTGCCCCCTCCTCAGTATGTGCTGCCCAACTGGTCGACGGGGATGAAGGTCCCAGTGACGGCTACTGCATCCGGTGGCAGCATTCCAATGACGAGAAACTACAACTCAAATTTCACGTCATTACTCTCAAGATCTGCTATGCCTGACATGGCTGTAAGCTTCATTTTAAATATTCTATTTGGATGTTTAATAGGCCAAAAAAATAATACCTTTGTTTGGGTTAATTGGTCTAAAATAATTAGGGTAGGTAGGGCCAAAAAAAAAAAGTGTTTTGGTTCTCGGGCAATTTTTTTTTCAAATCAATGAGGGAGGGAGGGTTTTATTTTTATTTTTTATTTTTTTCTGCGCATAGTAAGCATGGACAAAGATACCTTCCTCTGTCTAGAAAAATAACCAGAAAGGTAGAGGGAACTGTTATGCATATAAACTCATTTAGTCTTTATATAAAAATGACATTGTACTACCAGTGTATGACTTGGATTACCTAACAATATATAATTCCCCTGACATTAACTACCATACTGTTATTGTTGTCTAAAAACTGATACCTCCCCATTCTAATATGTGATCCTGAATTTAGTCCTGTGCCTTTCAATTGTATAAAGTTACAATTAGTGTAAGTTGTTCACAATGACTAATTGTAAGAAGAGCATGAGGATCAGATAATCATTTTCTTAATTGTAGTCATCTACTTCATGTTGTAAGCCTGCAAGTCACTTTTTAACACATTACATGTTAGAGCGCAATGCACACTAATATTCAACACATATCTGCTATGGACATGTTGATAAAATCCAAAAAAAAAAAAAAGATTTTTTTTTTTTTTGAAATTTATTTTTTCGTAAGTTTTTTTGTCATAACATCAGGCATATAATAAAAAGGCCTAATGCGGCCCTTTTTATTCAATGCGGCGGGGCCTGAGAACCAAAACCTTTTTTTTTTTTGGCCTAGGTAGGGAATTTTATTTTTTTTTCTCAAATTTTTTTATTCTGAATTCCATTGGGTCATTGACAATTCAATCTAAAAAGTTTCACAATTCAGATTAATTGAAATGTTCAATACTAAATATTGTTATCTTGAATTAGTCAGAGCAGTAGACTAATAAAACTTCTAAATGTTTTTTAGGAGAGGTTTGAAAATGGGTAAGATACCTTTCAATGCCCTTCCCACTGAACAAAAAACAAATAATCTGTGTCTACAGTCAATAAAAGGTTTTGGGTAGGCCAACAAGTAATAACCAACAGAATGAAAGAGCAGCAAAGTTTATTTTGATACTCTACTATAGTGTTCTTTAGGTTCTCTGTTGTTTTTATTTTTCAGTCAGCAAAGCAGTCTGTGTTCAAAGCCCAGTCTTTCCCACTTCGGTCATCAGTGTCTGCACATTGTAAGTACTTACTATATAGACATATATGAACGTCCCTCATAAGTAGTATCTGTAGGGCCCTGTGAATACCACCTTTTTACTCAAATCAAATTTCGAATCAGCTACCCGTTAAGAAAATCAAGTAAAATATTTCATAGTTTTGGAACCTGCAATATATTACAAAGACCATTACTACGTATATAGTTCTCCAGTTTCTGCTTTTATAACTAAATTATCTGTTTAAAAAAAACACATCGTTGCTATGTGATCGGTGAATAAACTGAGGATATTATTTCAGCAAATAAACTTCTAACGCAAACATATATAAAGTTAGTAAGTTGTTAAAGAACTGTGTATTTCGCGCATCTTATTATGGTAAACTTAAACTTCCGAATGACATCACAAAATGGAATTCCATCGTCCGTTGATTTATGATAAAAGGTGGAATTTCGGAATTGGAGATGGACTATTGCAGTTAATGGCTTCCTTTAAGTTGAGTCTGGCATTTGGTTGGAAGGATTTGTCGCACATTACCACATACCAAAAATTGTCAGAATCCATCAATAAACGGCTTTGTTATATAGGTTTGTTGCCGCTTACCAACCGTCCCTCACCATTCCATAGTCGAGTTTTGATAGAAATATGAATGTAATCGGTTGACGTTTGTTCAAGTTATCGTGCTAACAGTCCTAAAATTGCTAAAAATAGACGAACTAAGGGCTGTAACTCCGATAAAAAGATTGGACAAATCTGATTTTCGAATTCGTTCGAGATATTGTTGTGAAAGATCCATATAACAAATATGACTTATGTTCACGTTATCGCGCAAAGAGACATCAATTCGTCTCAGTTGTCTATTGACCATTTCTTTATTAAATGGATTCTTCCGTCAGTTATAAAAGTATGCATTGCAATGATCTATTATTCAGCTGGATTAATGTTCAGGAAATATAAGCAGACGACAGATAATACAAATGCAGTGGGATTTCTAATCTTTAGTGGGAAATCTTTATATGTTTATTAACCCTTTACCCAACAGAACGGCCCTGTGCCAATGCATTCTCTTATATATGCGAGTCGACCATAGGTCGCCTCGCATATATAAGAGAATGCATTGGCTTAACACATTAAAAATTATAAAATTGTTAAAGAATGTAAGAAAAAATGGTAAAAAGTGTTAAAAAAAAGATTTTTTTTAGGCCAATGCATTCTCTTATATATGCGAGGCGACCTATGGTCGACTCGCATATA
This sequence comes from Siphonodentalium dalli, assembly GCA_032622095.1. NCBI lineage: Eukaryota > Metazoa > Mollusca > Scaphopoda > Gadilida > Siphonodentaliidae > Siphonodentalium > Siphonodentalium dalli. The sequence goes on from CP136066.1 coordinate 97,519,551, forward strand.
TAAGAGAATGCATTGGCACAGGGCATAACTGTAACCATCACAATGTGGTCAATGAGCCGATTCCAATGATATCCATATTTGTATGGTTTTATTGAGACAGACCCAAGATATTTTAGGCTGTTGAAGCTTTATTTGGCCGGTTTGTTGGGTAAAGGGTTAACCCTTTGAACCCGAGAGACCGCAATACCGGTCCAATCCTTATATTCCTGGAGACCGCAATACCGGTCCGGAAATCATACGATATTTGACACGAAATTACTGAACAATAAACGCACATATCAACTAGAGTTGAACTTCTACTTTGCACACATGCGTCACATGTTTACCCGTGTGACTTTGACAGACAAACTGATGGCAGAGGGTCTGTTTCTTCGCGCATGCGAAGATGCCTATTTAGAGAAGAAAAAAACATTGGGAATGTATTTGTTACAAATTTGGTGATCAGAGCACAAATTAATTAGTATAAATGCTTCTACTTTGCACGAGTGAGTCACACGTATGTTCATACCTCTGATTTTAGCAGCCAACTCGGTGACAGGGGGGGGGTGTTTCTTCACTCATGCACAGAGGTGCATTTTGAGAAACGCCTTTTATCGTAGGGAAAGGATAAGAATTTTGTAATAAATATATAGCGCAACCAAAGGGAGCTGCAATATAATCTACATGTATATTGAACGTTGAATAGACTGTCTCATTGATATACCTTGACATATTTCACCAACACTAGTTCAGTTAGCATAGTAGATTGCCATATAGTTGTGCTTGTATACATACATCCCAGTTAAGAGCATTACGTCGTTGGAAACGCTATATAACGTCAGGCGGCTCGTGTGTGGACTATTTAATGGTCAGGGGTCAAAGGGTTAAGGTTTGTTGAACTTATTTTCTGACCATTTCCTGAGGGAACTACACGTCAATAAGTATTTAGTAAATAAAGAGTTAATATCTGTTTGAGATGCAATCCAAATCATTAGTATGATCTTCATCTTTTAGATGATTACATTGTGGAGAATCTGGCTATAAATAATCAGCAATTGCCTGTTTTGTTTATTTCAGCCTCTGAAAATGATACAGAAATTAATGCACAGCTGGACATTTTATCAAGAAATGTGACTGAATATGCTTTAAGTCCTTTAGGTATGATTCTATCACATTGTATTGCAGAATATGCCCTCAGTGCTCTGAATATGACCCTATCACAGAAATGTGCCGACACCATATTCTCAGTGAAACTATGATTCTATCAAAATTGTAGAAATGTAGCAAAATTCTATCTCATGGACATGTTTTTAAATATATATCTATATTATGAGGTGATAAATATGTCAGAATCACATGTTTTTGATATGCAGCATTAACTTTTGTCTTGTCAAATAATATATGTTTCAGCTGAGCCAAGGCAAAATGATATTTGCTGTTGCCGATTTTTTAACTAAGGCAAATTTCAGAAGCTACTATTGTTTTGTGTTCTGTGAGCATTGTTAATTAGTGTTGTGGAAAGTCTGCAAACAACAGAAAAAGAATGTCACAGGAATAAGCAAATATAAATCAGTGCCAATAAATGATAATGGGTGAAGTTTCAATACACCCGTCAGTAAGCCCAGGGGGCTCGTGCATGTTTTTGCTAAAAAAAAAGTAGGTACTGGACTTACTCATGCGGACCCCCCTCTGTGCAAAAATTCAGTTAGCCTTCAGGTGCCGACCTACCATCATGTTTTATACCAATACCATGTTTTGTATTGAATAAAGATAATAATGTGTTTTATTTATATATTATTAAGAAGATAAAATCATGAAAATAACCAGAAACTGTGATAGACAGATACATTTGGGATCTATTTGAATAACAAGTGTATACTATTATTTATCTTTATTTTTTAAGAAAAACAACTGGAAAAAAATAATAAAAGCACATATGTGCTTGATATCTTCTCCTATTCTACAGGATAGAAAGACGTGATACTATTCACCTTTTAAATGATCAAAAATGGGACCACCCCATGTTTTATTTAGGGTAAAAAAAACCCAGACTGGGCTTATCTTTGAGTAAGGGCTTACTGACGGTGTATAGGGTAGTAAAGTCAATATGTTGACCTTTGTTAAGTGATCCTCTAATTTGCTATGATGCTGGTAGATCCCGCTGAATTGCTATGATGCTGGTAGGTCATAGCGATGATGTTTATAAAAAGTGCCTTTATTTTATTTAGTTTTCATTTTCACAATGTTTGGATGATCTGGAAAAGTCAAAGAAAAGCCACTATCTGTATAAAACATTCAAAAACATGTATATTGTGAGATATTTTAAAGGGGTACTGTAAACTAAATCTGCCATTTATGAGACCATCTCCTATTACAATCAACAGTATATATTGTGCATTGGCAACCATGAATAATTCCTATTTCCTAAACCATGCATAGAACAGTCTGGATTTGGGGGTGTTGACTTCCGAGGGGGGAAAACTGAACCACAGTGTCAGTGTGTTAGAAAAATTGGTCTCTAAATACATTAAATATTTCAGTTAACAATTCCACTTACTAATAAGTTTATGTTTGAAACCAATGCTGACCAATGTGCCATAAATAATTTATTTCCATCTAAATGAAAGGAAAGCCTTAATCGTGTTTATCAGAAAGTCCCGGGCTTTTATTTCAATGGAATATTCCAGTACTGTATGCACATGGTACTTTCACTTTAGCACATTTCATGTCATTGTTAAATTGGGTGGGAAATGAAAATGACTGGGCAGTCTTTGTCTTGTAAAGCTCTCTTGGACATGATATGCTTCGATAGACACAACAGAGACATTGTATTCAAAAAGAGATAAAGCATTTGCATGAGAGTGTTTGATTGGTTATCAGTCGTACATGTCACAATATTATTCGAATGCCAATATACCGGGCAGAAAATAATGTGGCCTGTGTAAGGCAGTGTTGGCAGCCAAAATACGATACATCAATAGCAATCAATGTGGTTCTCTTGATTTTTATTGTTGTCTTAGTTTGATGTATCTCATAGGTTAATTTACTTCATCCTTTTCAGATGTTAATGATAAGAGTCAGGACAACTAGCAACAGTTTGTGTGATAAAAGTAAGTTGACTGAAATATTTTGATTTAAGTTGAGTTTTACTAAACTTTGTATCTCAATTCTACTTGAACAAACACAATCAGCATTCCATTTCACGAGAAATTAATAGTGCTGTAAATGAATAAAGGAAACCTTTTAAAGGTTTTAATGTGGTGGCTAACTCACCCTATACTAACCTCGTGTTAATATTTATTATTTCGTAATATGAGCTAGAGCTCTATTCATTAATTTTGTATAGATTAATTCGAGGGCATGTTTGAGTTACGTATATCTAGGGCGTCTTTGATGAAATTACATATTTGCTTTGTTGCAGAGAAGGTTTTTGGGTTCAGTAGCATCTTGGGGTTATTAATATTTTCTCCCAGTTGAAATATGTCATATTTTCTTCTCAAGTCTTTATATAGTCTATAGGCAGAGACCAAATGTAGGCATATTTAAAGTCAATCAATGTCTTAATTTATTAATGATTATATGTAAGATGTTATTTATTTATCTATTTTATTCTTGGATTACGCTAGAATATGGTTATATCCAATAAAGAATTTGAATTTTTAAACTAGAATTTAAGGGTCCGGTTGATTATGATGGACAGCATATTTTCACAATCAACCACTGTGGACCATGTGATGGAGATGTGACCGTCAGCACAATTCTGCACTACAGAACTGTGATGTGACGTCATCAACTGATTTATAATAGGCAGCGCCCAATAAAATCATGTTTCAATAACTCATTATGGCAATAGCTTTTCAAATTTATGATTTTTTTTTTCTTCTAATTTGACATCTTGTAGTTGAAAAATCCAGCTGGTCGACAAACATCACAAAAGTGAGTCAGTTATTGTTGAATCGTAAGAGTCAATGTTGCAGAAAACAATAGGTCTTGGCAACTTCTAAACGAATTTGATATACATTATTTTTATTTGGCATAAATAAATATCAGGCCAGCGCGGACCCTGAGTGCAAACATTTTGTTATGGTACCTCACCCCCACCTTACTCAATTGAACTCATTGTTTTTCAGATGGAGAGGGTTGCAGCTGACTCATGCTAGAGTTCAAACTGATCTCAGAGACAAAAATGGTTCTGATGTTATCCTGATTGATAATGTAATTGTGCTATAATGATTACCCAAAACTTACAACTTGAGAATAACGCTTACTGAATGATGCTTTCCCTTATATTGTCTCGACGTTGGACAAGTGAAAATATAAGTGACTGATTAGAGTGTTCCTAGGATCATAATACTTATCCGCCTTGTAGTTCAAGTGATTGTCAAGCTTAAACGGAGGGATTTGTCCTTAATGTAACACAGGAAAAAAGAAATTTGGATACACTCTCCGATTATGTATTGTGAACATGAGCATTTGTCTGTTACCTTGAAATAACTGGCTTGTCGTGGTCATTGAAGTTGAAAAAAGTATGTTAAGGCAATACAAAACGACTTTGCGAATGTGGCTGCCTATCTTCAGTCTATCATGACAGGCCAGTTATCTCAAAGCTTGTTAAGTTGCTTGGTACTTTTAGCGTTAAAGGGTTAAGTAGTATTCAGACGAACCTGTTGCATAGGTCTGTTTCGATGGTGCGATCAGTTGTCTGTGTTAAACCGTTCACATGGGTACATTGTGTTGTAACGCAGTTCTTCCGATTGCAGCTAATAAGTTTGATATTGGAATAAGTGCAATATTGCAAATAAATCTAGCTGCTATATGTTCTACGATAATTTAAAATCCCAGCAACAAAAACTTTATTGACATAAAAATAATTCAAATCCTTCGCTTCACAGACCGATGTCATATTTTATCAATTGAAAACAAGCCATTTGTACACCTTAGTGTTATTGTCTGTATTCCAACAAAATGGACGCAACAGATTTGTCTGAACACTTCTTTAACCCTTTCATGACTGGAGCTTCCTGAATTTTTGCAAAAACCCTGTGCCAATGCACTCTCTTATATACTCGAGTCGACCATAGGTCGCCTCACATATATAAGAGAATTCATAGGCCTAACAATTTTTATATTATTTTTTTGTAATTTAATAAAAGAATGTAAAAAAGATGAAAAAAAATTGTTAAAGAGTGTATAAAGAAAAAATGATAAAATTAAGAATATAAGAAAAAATTTAACAAATTGTTATAGAATGAAAGAAAAAATGATAAAAATTGTTAAAGAATATAAGAAAAATTTATAAAAAATGATACAAAATTGTTAGGCCAATGCATTCTCTTATATATGCGAGGCGACCTATGGTTGACTTGCATATATAAGAGAATGCATTGGCACAGGGTTTTTAATGTTGTGCCAGCACAGCTCCCGTCATGAAAGGGTTAATCATTATTGGCAATCAGATATTTGTTTGTGGTACTAAGTTATCATTTTGCTCATGGGTGTCAAATCATGGCTTGAATTCTGTCATATAAATTGGAATAAAATCGTCTCCATTTTCTGCATGACTGCCTAGATGTGAGACATGGCTTACTCTGAAATATTATTTCTCTTCGACTTTGACAGTGCGAAAGACATCATCAAAAACTTTAGTACATAGTGACATTGATTTGGATGTAGAAGTAGAATTTTGGTCAGCTTACTTCATGTGGCATGTATTTGTTTTCAATTTTGAAATAATCATGATAACTATAGAGGGATCCTTGTTTTCTTCTCAGGCGATATATATATTGTGATTTCAATGAGTTTCCCTGTGACACATAGACTGCAAATATAGGCATTTCATGAATTTATCGAGCCATGTTAAAGATGCATTATCCAAATTAACGCTCCCAACTTACTATTTCTTTGGCTTCGGGGGTAAACAATATTTTATTCAAGTCGAGGAACCCACCCATCAAAGCTCAGAGTGATCAGATATCGATTTTTGAAGTTTTGTTATTTCTCGAGATGTGCAATTATTTGTGGCCCAGAAAACAGTCATCAAACCGAAGGTCTCAGACAAAATGGCAGATGAAGATGGATAACTCTAAAATCAAGTGGTAATATGGCCAAATTTTATGAAACTCAAGTGATAATACGGCCATATTTCATCGAACAAAATGTTGATAAATAACACGTTTTGGGAAATTTGATACCATAGTTGACAGTTATTATATCATAAAATTTGGCCACAAATAATTGCACATCTCGAGAAATAACAAACTTAAAAAATCAATATCTGATCACTCTGAGCTTTGATGGGTGGGTTCCTCGACTTGAATCAAATATTTTTTATCCCTAAAGCCAAAGTAATAGTAATTTGGGAGCGTTACTTTGGATCTGGTGCAGGTTCTTTAATGATGAACCAGCGCGACTCACGTCTTGAAAGGTTTAAACACTGTCTTGTCTGCAGTAGTCTTTCATATCATCTAGTTGGAGAATAAGATGTGAGCTATGTACTAGGCATATGCATGGTCATACAGAATAAATTTGAGATAGCTTCTTGCTATATGGTTGTGCATTTAAATATAATTTGTTTTCATTGTGCTTTTCAAGGGGTGCGTCCATCAGGTTGAATGGCAGATTTTTGTCAAAATTAGTATCACACCCTATTGAAATGGATTTCATATACTGGTAGGAGATTATCTGGCTTTATATGTCAATAGATACTTTAAGCCAAACAAACAAAAACACAGCGAAGGTGTTATTTCCTTTCAAAGATTCTCTAATTCAAGCACGGGACTTACTCTGGAATTGAATAAGTTTCCCCAATGGTGTATTATACTAATTTTGACTCAGTCATTCAATTCAGACCTGCCTCTTTTGAAATAAAATTGCTGCATAGTTTTCTGAAGTGTGATATTGCTGAGTGATTTAGTCAGCTGCTTGCTTGGTGTGTGTGTGTGATCCTATATATGATTCCTATTGTGTCAATAACCTGTGGAATATGAGGCTAATATATGTTGGCGGTAGTTTAATGAGATTTGTGAAAACGTTATTTGAATACCAGATTTATTGAATGGTGACATTTTTTGTGAGATTATTATCATGCCCATTCATGAGATTGACCAATGAGAGTTGAGATCTTGTAACGGTAGACAAAATTACTTCAGATTAGCCCTGAGTGCCACCATACCCAATATGAATGTCCCAAGGTGGATTTCATTTGGCCAAAAAAATTTCAGTTGAAAATTTCATGCCTGATATGTAATTAATGGAAAATTTCAGACCAAAAGTAGGTTGAATTTATTATGATAGTTTGAGATTCCAACCAGTACATGTATTTAACGTGAAATTTGTTTTCAGACCAAAAGTCGAATATACTTCTACTTTTGGTCTAATTTTTTGGACAAATGGCAACCAGTTGTAAATTTCCAACCATAGTGGGTGTTAGATTGAAAAAGCTCAGAGTGATCAGATATCAATTTTTAATATCTATTATTTTTCACCACCGACATTATTTTTTAGTGGCCCAGTAACAGTCGACGAGAAAACTGTCTCAGATCAAATTGAGGATGAAGATGGATAACTCTAAAACTCAAGTGGCTTTTTTATGTTAGATATTTGACAAACCAGCAAAATTTCGTTGAACAAAATGTTGATAGATTTTTTACTATAGTTGACTGTTGTTACCATTATTTTTGGGCAATAAATCGATTCTGATAACTGAAGCGGCATTTTAAAAAATACTGTTGGAATCTGATGATATGGGGACCACCGAATCGGATAGAGTACCTTTAAGGTACCATTTGGAAAACTCAAACGCAATTTTCCAAAGTGCAAATGGGGGGTTGTTTTAAATGGAATTTCTTAGACATGATCTGCTTCAAGGGGGAGGAGTTTGAAATTCCAGGGTGGACACACCTAGGATTCCGACAGGACACAAGATGGCACAAGCATCAATGTAATTTTAAATCATTATCCACCTGGGTCTTTCGATATTGAGTTTGTTGCGACTGAATTGAACCTCATATCTCTATATCTCATGTTACCAGACCTTTATTATGATTGGTTGATCTCCTAGACTGGCATGATAACTTATATATAATATATGGCACTATTTGAATGATGTGATCTGGATCTGACTTGCCAATATCAGAACATAATGTAATTTATATCTTGTTTGTTGATGATGCCCTCATATGTGACCCGCCATATCAAATCCAGTCGGAAGTCGGGATTTTTTTACCCTGTGCCAATGCAGGCCTAACAATTTTTTACAATTTTAATAATTTTTTCTTGTATTCTTTAACAATTTTATAATTTCACCCATACAGAGCCCCAGACAAACATGAGCAGACGACACTCTTCTATATGCTTCTATATATGTGTGGGGCTCCCTGCAGGGTAATGGATGTTTTTTATTTTATGTCCTAAAAATTGTCAGAAACATTTATTTAAAAAAAATGATAAAAAAATTGTTAGGCCAAATGCATTCTCTTATATATGCGGGGCGACCTATGGTCGACTCGCATATATAAGAGAATGCATTGGCACAGGGTAAAAAAAATCCCTACTTCCGACTGGATTTGATATGGCGGGTCAAATATTGTGAAAAAATATGAACCATTGCTTTAAATTGAACAAATATCCCTGCAATACTTTAGCTGAAAATATCTCAATGTTATAAATATGAGCCTCAAGCCTGCAAATAGCATGTCTGTCATTTGCAGAATGAGGTCCCCAGAGGGTGAATTTAGTAATGCTATCCCGCACAGTGGGCTAGCATCACCAAATTCACCCTTTGGGGACCTCATTCTGCTTAGTCTTCATCTTCTGGGAAGTATCCATTGTATCAAATTAAGATTGTTTTTAGTTACATTTCCCTTCTAGGAAGTTTCTATATCCCCTAATTTGCAGAAGATAAAATTCATAATTGAGGTGCCCAATGGGTGAACATCACCAACTTCAACTGGGGAACTTCAATCTGATCCTAGGTCTGCCATATCAGTTGAGGGCCTAAGCAGAATGAGGTCCCCAGAGGGTGAATTTAGTGATGCTAGCCCACTATGCGGGATAGCGTCACTAAATCCACCCTCTGGGGACCTCATTCAGCAAATGACACACGCTATTTGCAGGCTTGATGAGCCTTGGCATGTTTTACATGTCCCATCCACCATGGGAGGAGACATGGTGATGAGGTAGATCAGTTTAGCAAGATTCTACCAGGACATAATCCAATTTGTCATCTGATCTATCCCCTTTGATAACTGGATACTCGCAGATGGGTATTTAATTGATGTTCATTCATTTGTTGGGATGTTCAGCTCATATAGCCTTAAAATAGGTGGTTACCTGATTCATGTTCATCCATTTGTTGGGATTTTCAACTAACACAACCTTGGGATAGGTGGTTACCTGATCCGTGTTCATTCATTTGTTGGGATGTTCAGCTAATATAGGCTTAGGTTTATCTCTAGAAATGATTGAATGGGCAACATGGGGTGTGGTCTGTCTGTTATCTGCTTATATTATCCAAATGTCCCTACAAATGTAGAACATTTCAATCCATTAAAAACTGAATGGGAGGATCCATTTTCCGTATTCGAAATCCCTACAAATGAATGAACGGGAGTCATGTAAGAACTCATCAGTGGGTGGCCAATTGTTAAAGAATTAAATCTGAATGTAGATGTAAAGATGAAATGTGATGCACGTTCTCTGCCTTTGGAATTCTTTATTATTTTGGTTGACTTTTATGGAATAAGCACTGGTTGGTTGCTTCATGATAATAACTGAATGATCTATTAGTTTTATCAGATCATAGCACACTGGGAGTTGTTGAAGTGAACATTTCGCAATATTCCAGTTACATTTTTCCACTGGAAAATTATAATAATGTAAACGGTTCAGCAGAATCAGCAGCGAAGAGGTTAAAATTTTATTTACGAGTGCAGATGAGTATATGAAATTTTCCATTTATAAAGAATTTTGGTCTTTACATGATTCCGATTTCCCCACAGAGGTTTTCAGCTTAAGTGTTATGTTACCCATTGTATATTTTATTTTGTAGACCATTCTTATTATGTTTATATTGTTTTACATTAAGAGAATCTGAAGAATAAATGAGATATGAACACTGCCGGTACAGTGTCGTTGTCATGGTTACAGCATGTGTTTGTGTTTTCAGTGCTTAATATATTTTGTCTGCGATTTTCAACTTTCAAATTTAGTTTGTTTTGTTATTTATGGGAAAGGCCAACACAAAAAGATATTATGACTGATAATTTCCATTGGTATAGAATTCAAAAATGGTGCTAAGATTCAATCTGCACTGTGAATTGTCTTCTAGATTATATTCCGTTACAAGCTTTCGCTTCAAATCTTTATATATCTTTGTTGTGGGTTTCATTTACATTGCAGAAGTATCGTCTTCGTTTTAACCCTTCCATGACTGTTGCTTCCTGAAATTTTGTGAAAACCCTGTGCCAAAGCATTCTCTTATATATGTGAGTCTCCCATATATAAGAGAATACATTGGCCTAATAATATTTACCTTGACCTTGTAAGCCAGTGCATTCTTATATATATGGGAGACTCGCATATACAGGAGAATACACTGGCACATGATCTAATGCTGCACTAACACAGCTCCCATCATGAAAGGGTTAATACATCGCACACTACTCAGTGTAAATTAACGAGACAGCCATGCTTTGGATGTCCAAAATGGGTTGAAATTTAGTGTTTTTAACTCTTTCTTTACTAAATACTCAATAGGAATCCTTCTGCACTTGAATTTATCTGTCATTTGCTCATATTTTCTTATATCCCTTCAAATTTATAATAGACCATTCCAAGGTATATGTTTATAACTGAATGGAATCCATTCAGTCAAGAAAGGATTAATACTAGGGCTGCAACGATGTGGAACTTCATGATACAATGCACATCGCGATGGTTATGTTATGATGTGATACGCATCACCATGCAGAATTGCTATTTGCAACTATGCATTATTCAGCCTTTGTGGCAGGAATCAATTTGCTCACTGCTCGCATGGCAACTTCAACCTGCAATTTGGAAGGGTAAATGTATCTACTTTATCTTTTTCATTGATGAAATTGATATGTCACTCTGGGTAATAAATGTTGAGAAACTGAATACCTGATTATTGTAAGATAGCATTCGATGAAAAACATTTGGATGAAAAAGTGTGCTTTTGATAAATCGTGATGCATCACATCAGGCATTGATGATGCGATGCACAGCAAAAATCGTGATGCATTGAAATGATGATGATTCGTTGCAGCCCTATTCATTGGGAAGCTTAATTTATTGACAAAATCTCTTGAGTCAGTTAGTCATTGCCCAATAAATGTAACTCGTCGCCCAATGCAAGGAACGGTTAATTTTCATTACCGGTACATATTAATGTAGGGATCATAAAAATATGTTTTCATTTTTACATCAAACATTTTTTCCATCATAAGTTTGCAGAAGTAGGTATTTTCATTTTAGAGAAATACCCCTGTAAAATTTTGACTATTCGTGATTAACTCTTTACCCAACAAACAGGCCAAAAACGGCCAAATAAAGCTGCAACAGCCTAAATTATCTTGGGTCTGTCTCAATAAAACCATACAAATATGGATATCATTGGAACCGGCTCATTGACCACATTGTGATGGTTACAGTTATGCCCTGTGCCAATGCATTCTCTTATATATGCGAGTCGACCATAGGTTGCCTCGCATATATAAGAGAATGCATTGGCCAAAAAAAAATCTTTTTTTTAACACTTTTTACCATTTTTTCTTACATTCTTTAACAATTTTGTAATTTTTAATGTGTTAAGCCAATGCATTCTCTTATATATGCGAGGCGACCTATGTCGACTCGCATATATAAGAGAATGCATTGGCACAGGGCCGTTCTGTTGGGTAAAGGGTTAAGCCGCAGAAATCATGCAAAAGCCTCTTCACTGAGCCTTCTGTTGTATAATAAATCATTCTAAGTTCAACCCAATTTCCACATTCAAACTGAAGCATGACCCTTTAACGGCATAAAAACCACACATTAAAAATATTATATGTTTACTCATAATATAAACCAGACGGTGAAGTGATGCACATCCTGCATAATTGATATTGGTTTGTTGCAAGCCTGAGTTTAGTGTGTCTGTCATTTGCAGAATGGGGTCCCCAGAAGGTGAATATAGTGACGCTATCCTGCATAGTGGGCTAGCATCACTAAATTCACCCTCTGGTAACCTCATTCTGCTTAGGCCTCAACTGCTACAGGAGACCTAGGATCATGTTGAAGTTCCCCAGTTGAAGTTGGTGATGTTCTAACATTTCACCCATTAGTCACCTCAATTATGCATTCTATCTTCTGCAAATTAGAGGATATAGAAACCTCCCAGAAGGGAAAAAGTAACTGAAAACAATGTTAATGTGAGACAATATTTCCTAGAGGATGAAGCCTAAGCAGAATGAGGTCCCCAGAGGGTGAATTTGGTGATACCAGCCCGCCGTGTGGGATAGCGTCACTAAATCCACCCTCTGGGGACCTCGTTCTGCAAATGACAGACACACTAAACTCAGGCTTTGGTTTGTTGAATTTTCTGTTGTCAAGAAAAATTATTTTAACTGAAATTTGATCCTCTGAGAGGGTTTCTTTTTGTATGCCATAGCATTAGATATGATATTTTTGTAGATGTCTGCACAAGTAGTACAGTAATGCCCTAAATAATGTACAGTACAGTGAGAGCTTTTCGATGAATGGCAACAAGCCATATTTCCCACTAAATCCTGAAAAGTTAACCATAATTCTGCTGTGGTTAAGGAGTCGATTATTTAGGGCATTACTGTAGGAGGTGGCCTAAAATAAAATATTCCTAAGCAGCCGATCAAGTGACACCAATCAGATTTCTATGTCGAGAATTCACAGGGATTCCAAACTATTAACCCTTAACCCATTCTTTACTTAAAGTGATGTGAAACACTGGTAGGGTGATCAAACAGAAATGGAGAATAATCTTGTTCAAAGCAGTTATTTTTACAAATATTATATCTAAATTGACAACACACACTGTCATTCTTATATATTAATTAAATGCAGTGACTGCGGATGACGAAATCGTGTTTGTTAGTTTATCGCCGACAGAATGTCCCGATTTACAATTTAGCATAGTTAAGACAATGTTTTCTGTGGAGTGGTACGGTCGATTTGCTTGAGATTTTCAGTGATGTTAGCAGAATGCTACATTCCTCCAGTTGGAATGGCACTTGAATACTAACTTATCAGTTTCACGCACCAAAACAAGTCCATAATATGTCTTTAAAACTCATTGACCAGCAGTTCCATTAGGATATGTTCAGATAATAAGTTCAACAAACGGCCATGTTTGTTGAACTTAATATCTGAAAAATTCCTACCAATGAATAGGAATCCCTCAACACTTGTATTAATTTTTCGACTCACTCACTGTTGTCTGCTTATATTTCCTGACATCCCTCCAGATGAATAATAGACTGTTCCAATGTGTGCTTTTATAACCCGAATGGGAGAATCCATTTAGTAGACACGATTAATTTCATAAAGTGAGATATGTGGGAACCCTGTGATGGTAATGTGCTAATCATGTAACCAATCCCAATGCGGAAGTCGTTACTGAAGTATCCCATGGAACATCTACCATTCTTTAAAACATCAAAATATTTCTTTCCAAGGCACACAAAATTTAGATATCAATTTACTATCAAATTGATTATCGACTGCAGTATTTGACTGACTGCACTGAAGTAGATCTTCACTCAATGCTGACATATGGCACCAAAGCCTGAATTTAGTGTGTCTGACATTTGCAGAAAGAGGTCCCAGAGGGTGAATTTAATGATGCTATCCCGCATAGCTGGCTAGCATCATAAAATTCTCCCTCTGGGAACTCATTCTGCTTTGGACTCAACTGCTATGGGAGACTAGGATAAAATATAAGTGGATAATTAGTTTTAATTTTGGCACTTACTTGTAATTTTCTGGTTGACCTTTAGCTGAATGCAGAGTTTAGTTTAATAAGTATTTATTCCATGAATGATACATACATATAATAATCCCAACTCAGATTGGTGTCCACTTGATTTAGACAATATTGATTATAATTTTCATACTTAGTTGCCCCCGGTAATGTAGTTAAACTGTATTTCAATCTCAATTCACACTAATTATCATTGTTATTTTGGCTGGCCTCTCATTTTAATTTATTTGTTCATTGCATTTATTTCCATATCATGTTCTATCCGTCAACATGTTTAGGCACCGACCTATCCCCAGCCCACCTACCGTTCTCTGTCCTTTATTGCACCTCTCATTGGAAGGGACCCACATAGTGGCTTAGTCTTTAACCGTTTCATTACGGGAGCTGCGCTGGTGGATCATTAAAGATCCTGTGCTATGCATTCTCTTATATATGTGAGTCTCCCATAGGGAGCCTCGCATATATAAGAGAATGCACTGGCTTTCAAGAATAAGGTCAATATTTTTAGGCCAATGTATTCTCTTATATATGGGAGACTCGCATATTTATAAGAGAATGCATTGGCACAGGGTATTTGCTCAATTCAGGTGCTCCAGTTATGGAAAGGCTATTATCACTACAGGGATTTGATTTGGCAGTAGAACCACGTCTCAGTAAAGAGGTCAGGTCACCGGATCAACAAGCCGGCGAATTTGATTAAGTGTTAGGAAATGTTCAGATAATAAGTTCAACAAACGTTGTTGAACTTATCTGAATGTTTCACACCAAAGAATATGAATTCTGCTATTGTATTATCTGCCGTCTGCTTTTATTTCCTGAACATCCCTCAAAATAGATAATAGACCATTCTGATGTGTACTTGTAACATTATGTGGGAGAATCCATTAGTATAGAAAGGGTTGAGGGAGCTTTCAAATGTCATATAATGACATTTTAAACACTCTGCAACATTCATAGCAGGTCTATCCCTTTAAGCCTTTCAGTGCCAAGTCCGATTTTTGTATCAACCATATTTCCTTGATCATTTTTAAAATATGGGTTGATACAAAAATCGGACTTGGCACTGAAAGGGTTAAGCCAGGAAGCTATCATGCTGATATCATGCTTTGTTTTGTTTTATTTACTTAAATTATACTATCATCATGGCGTATGTTATGTAGATATGTTCGTTATTGTCCAAATAATTCATTAGACTCAGTATGTTAAAGATGTTCTACGGTAATGCCCTAAATAATCGACTGCTTAACCACAGCAAGATTATTGGTAATTTTTCAGAATTTAATCGGAAATATGGCTTGTTGCATTTATCAATGAATGGCAACAAGCCATATTTCTGACTAAATCCTGAAAAGTTACCCATAATTCTGCTGTGGTTAAGGAGTCTGACAAGTTTTATATAGTTTTCTGGGTATAAAATAATAAGTATGAATCAGAAGACCCCTGCCCAGAAACGCTACTATCAATTAATATTGATTTTATTTTGAATTTTCTGGTATGATATACATACAATAAATTTGGAACATTTTTATGGCTATCGTTCGTTCGGGGCGTAGCTTACAAGATAACTCCATCTAAAAATTCTTATAAATAATGTCCCAATTTATTATCGCATTATATAAGAAAATATTGATATAAAATCAATAATAATTAATAAAAGTGTTTCTGGACAGGTGTCTTATATTTATTATTTGATAACCCGAAAACTATATTCAGAAAGAGACAAACCATCTTTAACTTACAGGTCATGAGACTAATTAGGGGATAAATGGATAAAACTATTTGTATAAATCAGTTGGATTTTTGCCCAAGTTAATTATGATAAGACGGTATATCAAGAACTGAATGGGTCGAGTTGTATCTGGATGCAATAGAAACTAGTGTTACAACATCATTCAGTTCAAACACATGTGTGTCCATTTAATAGCATCGTAGAGGCATAGGCATGCATGTTGCCCAAGTAATTGATCTGTTGTTTCCAACAACGATATTTGCATTACAACAGATTACAATAATATTTATTGAACACCGAAATTTGTTGTATTTCCAAAAAGCTATGAATGTGTAATAACATCTCAAATTATTATGTTCTGAAATTTGACTGCTGTGGGTATATTGGTGTATTTACAATCATATTCTTTTCCTTTTCTTTTTTTTTTAATATCAAAGTTCAACAATTTTGAATTTCCCCAACAAACAAAAATCTGGTATTTTTTTCTTTTCTTAAAATTGTTGGCATCTTGGGTTCATTTGCTTTTACTTTTATGTCATACTGATTAATGTACTCTGAAAATGAGAAAGTGCTGAGTCCTTACTCCCAGTCTTATCATAAAAAAAACTTGGAAAGAAATGGAGACTAGAAGCTTTACTCACCTGGCCCCTGTTATCTCAAATCAATCAACCAGTGTCTTCTTCCTTGTACATGTAATCTGACATGCAATGTTGTCTTGAGCTCAACTTTTCTAAATTATAGACCATATCCTTTAAAACTGCAAGCTTGCATCAAGCTAGATCTATATAGAAATTACATGTTCTGTTCAAGCTAGTTGTATATTGTTTTCATTCAGGGTAAACTCGTACTTCATGATAGCTTTTTGTATTTTTTCCCCATTTTGAATTAAAGAAATACAGGTATTACTAAATTGTTTTGATAAAATTGGCATAAATATTGGTATATTCTCTTGTAATTTATAAGACATCAACTGATTAGTTATAAATATGACCTTTCAATGGTGTGTTCGACCTATCAGTCTGCTAAGTGGAAATGAAAAGTTATTATTTCTATATTCTATTATAAAAGCATTGTTTGAAAATATTAACCCTTCGAAACAAGTACTCACTGACGAGTAGTTATCCCTAAGGACCATTTGTTGAACTTTTATCTGAACATTTCCCTCCAATAAATAGGGCTCCTGTAATTGCATTATATGCCGTCTGCTTATTTTTCCTGAAAACGCCTCAACATGAATAATAGACCATTCCAGTGTAGACATTTATAACTGAGTGGGAGAATCCATCTAGTAAAGAAAGGGTTAACTCTTTCAGTGCCAGGGGCCGATCTCATCGGCCCTAATTTACGGTCTGTAGAGTGCCAGGGCCGATAAAATCTGGCACTGAAAGAGTTAAAGAATATAAGAAAAAATTATTAAAATTGTAAAAAATTGTAAAAAAATAATAACAAATGATGAAAATTTGTTAGACCAATGCATTCTCTTATATATGCGAGGCGACCTATGGTCGACTCGCATATTAAGAGAATGCATTGGCACAGGGTATTTGGGTTGATACAAAAATCGGACTTGGCACTGAAAGGGTTAACACAATCCAAAGGGGTGCAGATGACCTGTGATAGATGAACAATATTTCACAACCCACATTCAAAAAAGCTGATGTGATTCAATTTACAAACTCATTAAAAATTTTAAAGGCGATTTATTTATTTGTTATTGAGCACATATTGGTAAAATATAAATAATACTCAGTCACAGTTGGCGTTTTTAGGATTATGATTTGGCAGCTGCCTAAATAAAATTATAAAAATGTCAACTGCAGGCTGAGTATTTTTAGCTAGGCTGTATAGTGTAATCACATTTAACCCTTCCATGACTGGAGCTTCCTGAAATTTTGCGAAAACCATGTGCCAATGCATTCTCTTTATATATGTGAGTCTCCCACAGGGAGCCTCGCATATACATGTATAAGAGAATACATTGCCCTAACAATATTTATCTTAACCATGTAAGCCAATGCATTTTCTTATATATGCATGGTTCCCCATGGGAGACTCATATATACAAGATAATGCACTGGCACAGGATCTTTAAAGCTGCACTAGTGCAGCTCCCATCATGAAAGAGTTAAAGTAAATAAATTTCTTTAATATTGTCCAATTGGCAGATTTCCTGGGTCTAACACACCAGTGGGAGTCAATGCAAACGAATTAACATTACATCATATTGCCTAATTTATTAATGGAAGTATTATCATTCATGCCTGGTGCTTCAACTATTTGTCAGTTTGTTATACTTTTGTATTTGTGGACATTTGTTTTATGAATCATGTGAAAAGGAAGCTTAGAAAGCATGTGTTTTAATCATAAGGTACTTGTAGCAAGCAGAGCTGAGTCCTGGTACAATTCACTTCTTAAGTCTTTTAGAATTAGCATTCGTTTGTTGGATGAACGAATTTCAGTACATCAGGATGTCAACATTGACCACTGGATAGTTTCCTTTAATGTGGTCTCAGTCATAATTGTACATAAAAAAGTCTGCTGTTGATCAAATATCTGATTAATGTTGTCCCCTGTTTAACCCTTCCATGACTCGAGCTTCCTGAAATTTTTTGAAAACCCTGTGCCAATGCTTTCTCTTTATATATGCGAGTATCCCATAGGAAGCCTTCCATATATATAAGAGAATGCATTGGCCTAACAATATTTACATTGACCATGTAAGCCAGTGCATTCTCCTATATATGCAAGGCTCCCTATGAGAGACCCGCATATATAAGAGAATGTACTGGCACAGGATCTTTAATGCTGCACCAGCTCCCATCATTAAAGGGTTAAAGTGATATTTAAGCCACAGTCATTTATAGTTTATGAATAAATATAAGTTGTACAAGCTTTGAAATAGTGTCTGTATGCTGAATGAGGTCCCCAGAGGGTGAATTTAGTGATGCTATCCCACATGGTTGGCTAGCATCACCAAATTAACCATCTGGGAACCTCATTCTGCTGGCTGAGGCCTCAACTGCTATGTGAGACCAAGGTTCAGATTGACGTTCCACCAGTTGAAGTTGGTGATGTTCACCCATTAGTCACCTCAATTATGCATTTTATCTTCTGCAAATTAGGGGAGATAGAAACTGAACAGAAGGGAAAAAGTAACTAAAAACAATTTTAATTTGAGACTATATATACTTCCCAGAAGATGAGGCCTAAGCAGAATCAGGTCCCCAGAAGGTAAATTTAGTGATGCTAGCCTGCTGTGTGGGGTAGCGTGACTAAATTCACCCTCTGAGGACTTCATTCTGCAAATGACAGACACTATTTCAAGGCTTGAAGCTGTATACATTACTAAGGAACATTCCTCAGTAATTCATACAACTTATACTTACTGATAATTTCCCAAGGACTGTGCTTCAAGCTTTAAAAACTATCCAATATAAAAAATTGCTCATATCCATTATCATACATGCCTCAAATTATAATGTATCAGTGTTAAAATTCACAGCTGAATACAAAGTTGATTTGATGAGTGAAAAGCATTCACATGCCTAGCAGATTAGATTTGGAAATCCTGGTTACTGGAACCATAATAAACATTTCGAGAACTTAGATATACAGTAATGCCCTAAATAATAGACTCCTTAACCACAGGATAATTATGTGTAATTTTTCAGGATTTAGTCCGAAATATGGCTTGTTGCCATTCATCAGAAAGCTCTCAGTGAGAGCGTTCCGACGAATGGCGGCAACAAGCCATATTTCCAACTGTGGTTAAGGAGTCGATTATTTAGGGCATTACTATACTTCTCAATAGAACCTAGAGGCAAATCAGTGCACTGACAAAACTTTAAACCTGCACAATTTTATGAACATTGTTGATGTGGCTAATGATTTGCATGTTGGACAATACGTGTCTATTTTTGGACAATTATCATTTGAATTTCAAGAAAGCCACCTTCAAAAATGATTGTTTGGTTCATGTTCAATGGAAAAAAAAACAACTTTTGACTACCGGTATACAATTTTAAATATTGTTAAAATTTATCCATGTGAGCTCATTAATGACATTATGCCCCTTTCCACACTAAACAGATCTTTGATAAATAGCAGCCTTATATATTTTGCATATAGTATCTTTATGAAAGCGTTGAAATCTGTTGAAGTTGACAATGTTCGCTGTTAAAGAATTTGTTTATTGAATTCAGTAGTTTTGTGTTAATTTTAAAAGGCCTGTCCACAACAAATGTCAAAGCACAAAGACTCACCAAGAGGCTTCGTCATTGGGAATGCATATTAAATAAGTTTTCCAAAGATTGACGATAACAATATTGAGCCACATAGAGTGGCTAGATTACTGCTCGAGTATCAAGATTTGAAGAACTTGTGTATTTTCGATTGAAACATGGTGGAAAAATATGAAAATTTGTAAATGGGACGTCACAAATGTTAGCCCTTCAATGACTGGAGCTTCCTCAAATTTCGAAGACCCTGTGCCAATGCATTCTCTTATATATTCTCGCATATATAAGAGAATACATTGGCCTTGCAATATTTACCTTGACCTTGTAAGCCAGTGCATTCGCTTATATATGTGATGCTCCCTATGGGAGACTCATATTATATAAGAGAATGCACTGGCATAGGGTCTTTAATGCTGCACCAGTGCAGCTCCAGTCATGAAAGGATTAAACTCATGTGACGGTCCAATGACCCTTTGTGAGTAACAATGTAAATGTAAAAAAGTCATATATCCATATCAATTGGAAACCTGGTCGGTATGTTAACCCTTTCATGATGGGAGCTGCGCTGATGCAGCATTAAAGATCCTGTGCCAGTACATTCCCTGTGGGAGACTCGCATATATAAGAGAATACATTGGCACAGGGTTTTCGCAAAATTTCAGGAAGCATTTTTTTTTTCGCAGTATCCTCTATGTAAGTCGCATGTACAGATTGTGCACACTGCATAGTTGTAGATTTCCGAACACTTGATGTTCATTTGAAACATAATTGTGTGAACAAATTTTGATCACGAGGAAACTGAAGTTTAGTATCTTGTATCTTGGAGAAAGTCACATCCTTGAAGATCGAGGTTGATTCCAAATTATTTGAAAATATTGAAGCTTACTTGAATCACATTTCTTCATTTATTCTATAACTGAAAGTATTTTCAGGACCGTACTTCAATGATGTGATACATGAAAACTAGAAAAGGTGCATTTTCTTTTCTGACCAGGATGTTTAAATGACTAAATTCTCACAATTTTTTCCGTATGTTAAGTATGGGTCATCTAACATAAATAAGTTTAAATTTAATACAGATGTTGTAAAGAACATAGTAAATACAGTAATGTGATGATTTTGTTGTGTAAAGGCCTTTTGGTTTTTTTTCTACTTGTAAAAACATACATTTTAAAGAAACTACATGTATACCCATTGTAGTATACATCAGAGAAAAACTTGCTAATTTAAATCTTAATTGATCCGTTTGGTTCATTTGACCATCTTCTATGGCATATGTAAAATTTAAACTAAAAGCGAACCTGTTTGAAATCCAAAACTATTAGGCAAACTTATGACATATATTTGATTTAGTTTACAGACTATTAAAAGTTAGCCGACTTGCAAAGTAAAACATATACTAGTACTGCCAATATTGACTGTCTTCTCTTTTTAGAATAATGTCAAGATTGATTAACTAGCTGTTTGTTGCATACATATCTGGATGCTACACAAACAGAACAAAATTATAGACTTTCAAAGATATATGTAAATCTGCTAGGGTAATTAATCTAAAGCCAGTTATTGTAGCAAAGTGAATGAAATTTGATGGCAACAGTCTTTTTTTTATTCATATTCATATATTTCCACGGCATATCTGGCATTTTTTATACTGTTTGAATACCTCTGACAAATTTCAGCATAAAATTTCTACTTGCCCTCACCAAACGTATCTTACATGAAGTTTTCCTCCTTCAAAAAACCTATAAAATTAATAGGGCTGTGCACAAAGATTCATCGCAATATGCTAATACCACTATACACTACTCTTGTTCAAGTCTGGAAATAGTGTGTCTGACCTTCGCAGAATGAGGTCCCCAGAGGGTGAATTTGGTGATGCTATTCCGCACAGCAGGCTAGCATCACCAAATTCACCATCTGGGAATCTCTAGTGATGCGGGCCACCCTAGGTGAAGGGTGGTCCAGGCCATTCCGATGCTATAAATACTTCCCAGAAGATGAGGCCTAAGCAGAATTACATCCCCAGAGGGTGAGTTTGGTGATGCTAGCTAGCTGTGCGGGGCAACATCACTAAATTCACCCTCTTGGGACCTCATTCTGCAAATGTCAAACACACTATTTCCAGCCTTGCTCTTGTTATAATATTCCATTGTGTCAAAAATACAATGAAAACAGAGAATTACAGTAATGCCCTTAATAATCGACTCCTTAACCACAGCAGAATTATGGGTAACTTTTCAGGATTTAGTCGGGAAATATGGCTTGTTGCCATTCATCGGAAAGCTCTCAGTGAGGGCTCTCCGGTGAATGGCAACAAGCCATATTTCTGACTAAATCCTGAAAAGTTACCCATAATTCTGCTGTGGGTAAGGAGTCGATTATTAAGGGCATTACTGTACAACTTTACTCTGGGATGAGGAAATATTCAAAATCAATGATCTATATAAATCATCGAGAGTGGTCAGGAGTCAATAAAAAATGTTTACAAATAGACAAAGCATATAGGCCTTTCCAAGCAACATGTAATGCATGTGATTTGTCGCACATACTGGTGGGAAGGGCTTGATCATGAAGTGTTGCAGCCCTAATATTTTAGACCCTACATACATTGTGATATGGTTTTGTTTCATGTTGAATGGTATTTGATAAAACAAGTCATTTTCTGGACAATTAAATGTTCATATTCTTCTACATGTGTTTTCTTTACTCGTCTTTTCTTTACTCGTCTTGATTTCAGAAATACAAATTTCCACACTCCCCATAGTATCCCTTTCTTTGCTAAATGGATTCTTCCACCCAGTTATAAAAGTATATATTGGATTAGTGTATTATTCATTTGCAATGGTGTTCAAGAAAAATGAGCAGATGGCAGACGAAAAGATAATATGAAAGTGTCAATGACACTGTAGCTCAACTTGGAAAGGGAATAATTTAATGTATTACAGTCAATGGAGCCATTAGGAATGTGGAAAGTTGAATATCTAATACATGTTTATAGACATGAAGAGAAAAGTAAAATCCAAGATGGCTGCTGACGGCCTTGTTTTCGGCCGAATGACCCCAAAATGAGTCGTTCCCATCTACATGTCATCTTTAACATCCATGACAAATTTTATGACGATCAGACTAAAGGTATGACATGTAGCCCGTGCTAAAGAATTTAGCCATACAAAGAGTAAAATCCAAGATGGCTGCTGGCGGCCATGTTTTCGGCCGATTGACCCCAAAATGAGTCGTTCCCATCTACATGTCATCGTTAACATCCATGACAAATTTTATGATGATCAGACTAAAGGTACGACCTGCAGCCCGTGCTAAAGAATTTAGTCATACAAAGAGTAAAATCCAAGATGGCTGCTGGCGGCCATGTTTTTTGACCGAATGACCCCAAAATTACTCGTTCCCATCTACATATCAATATTATCATCCATGACAAATTTCATGATGATCAGAAGAACAGTACGACCTGTGGCCCGTGCTAATGGATTAAATGTTTAAATCCAATATGGCCGCTGCGGCCATGTTTTTTGTCCGAATGACCCCAAAATGACTCGTTCCCATCTACATTCCAATTTCAACAACCATGACAAATTTTATGATGATCAGACTAAAGGTACGACCTGTAGCCTGTGCTAAAGGATTTAGTCATACAAAGAGTAAAATCCAAGATGGCTGCTGGCGGCCATGTTTTTTGGCCGAATGACCCCAAAATGACTAGTTCCCATCTACATGTCATTGTTAACATCCATGACACATTTTATGATGATCAGACAAAAGGTACGACCTGCAGCCCGTGCTAAAGAATTTAGTCATACAAAGAGTAAAATCCAAGATGGCTGCTGGCGGCCATGTTTTTTGGCCGAATGACCCCAAAATTACTCGTTCCCATCTACATGTCATTATTAGCTCAACTTTACTTTGTAAAGTTTGAGCTATTGCCATGGCTTTGTCGTCCGTCGTCCGTGTGCGCGTGTGTGCGTGTGTACGGGCGGCGTCAACAATAGAGGCTACAGGTCGTACCTTTGATCGGATCATTATGAAATTTGTCATAGCTGTTGACATCAACATTTGTACCGGAATGATTCATTTTGGGGTCATTCGGAAAAAAAACATGGCCGCCAGCGGCCATCTTAGATTTCAAAATTCAATCCATTAGCACGGGCTACAGGCCGTACTGTTCGTCTGATCGTCATGAAATTTGTCATGGATGTTAATATTGACATGTAGATGGGAACGAGTAATTTTGGGGTCATTCGGCCAAAAAACATGGCCGCCAGCAGCCATCTTCGATTTTACTCTTTGCATGACTAAATCCTTTAGCACGGGCTACAGGTCGTACCTTTAGTCAGATCATCATAAAATTTGTCATGGATGTTAACAATGACATGTAGATGGGAATGAGTCATTTTTGGGTTATTCGGGCAAAAAACATGGCCGCCAGCAGCCATCTTGGATTTTACTCTTTGTATGACTAAATCCTTTAGCACGGGCTACAGGTCGTACCTTTAGTCTGATAATCATGAAATTTGTCATGGCTGTTGAAATTGGAATGTAGATGGGAACGAGTCATTTTGGGGTCATTCGGACAAAAAACATGGCCGCCAGTGGCCATCTTTGTTTTCAAAATTCAATCCATTAGCACGGGCCACAGGTCGCACTGTTCGTCTGATCATCATGAAATTTGTCATGGATGTTAATATTGACATGTAGATGGGAACGAGTTATTTTGGGGTCATTCGGCCCAAAAACATGGCCGCCAGCAGCCATCTTGGATTTTACTCTTTGTATGACTAAATTCTTTAGCACGGGCTACAGGTCGTACCTTTAGTTTGATCATCATAAAATTTGTCATGGATGTTAACAATGACATGTAGATTGGAACAAGTCATTTTGGGGTCATTCGGCCAAAAAACATGGCCGCCAGCAGCCGTCTTGGATTTTACTCTTTGCATGACTAAATCCTTTAGCACGGGCTACAGGTCCTACTTTTAGTCTGATCATCATAAAATTTGTCAATAATGTTAATAATCACATGTAGATGGGAACGAGTCATTTTGGGGTCATTCGGACAAAAAACATGGCCGCCAGCAGCCATCTTGGATTTTACTCTTTGTATGACTAAATCCTTTAGCACGGGCTACAGGTCGTACCTTTAGTCTGATCATCATAACATTTGTCATGGCTGTTGATATTGGAATGTAGATGGGAACGAGTCATTTTGGGGTCATTCGGACAAAAAACATGGCCGCCAGTGGCCATCTTGGATTTCAAAATTTAATCCATTAGCACGGGCCACAGGTCGTACTGTTTGTCTGATCATCATGAAATTTGTCATGGATGATAATATTGACATGTAGATGGGAACGAGTAATTTTGGGGTCATTCGGCCAAAAAACATGGTCGCCAGCAGCCATCTTGGATTTTACTCTTTGTATGACTAAATCCTTTAGCACAGGCTACAGGTCGTACATTTAGTCTGATCATCATAAAATTTGTCATGGATGTTAATATTGACATGTAGATGACATGTAGATGGGAACGAGTACTTTTGGGGTCATTTGGCCGAAAAACATGGCCGCCAGCAGCCATCTTGGATTTCACTCTTTGTATGACTAAATCCTTCAGCACGGGCTACAGGTTGTATCTTTAGTCTGATCATCATAAAATTTGTCATGAATGTTAATAATGACATGTAGATGGGAACGAGTCATTTTGGGGTCATTCGGCCAAAAAACATGGCCGCCAGCAGCCATCTTGGATTTTACTCTTTGTATGACTAAATCCTTTAGCACGGGCTACAGGTCGTACCTTTAGTCTGATCATCATAAAAAATTTCATGGCTGTTGAAATTGGAATGTAAATGGGAACGAGTCATTTTGGGGTCATTCGGACAAAAAACATGGCCGCTAGCAGCCATCTTGGATTTCAAAATTTAATCCATTAGCACGGGCCACAGGTCGTACTGTTCGTCTGATCATCATGAAATTTGTCATGGATGTTAATATTGACATGTAGATGGGAACGAGTAATTTTGGGTGTCATTTGGCCAAAAACATGGCCGCCAGCAGCCATCTTGGATTTTACTCTTTGTATGACTAAATTCTTTAGCACGGGCTACAGGTCGTACCTTTAGTCTGATCATCATAAAATTTGTCATGGTTCTTAACAATGACATGTAGATGGGAACGAGTAATTTTGGGGTCAATCGGCCAAAAAACATGGTCGCCAGCAGCCATCTTGGATTTTACTCTTTGTATGACTAAATCCTTTAGCACGGGCTACACGTCGTACCTTTAGTCTGATTTCGGGGTCATTCGGACAAAAAACATGGCCGCCAGTGGCCATCTTGGATTTCAAAATTTAATCCATTAGCACGGGCCACAGGTCGTACCTTTAGTCTGATCGTCATAAAATTTGTCATTGATGTTAACGATGACATGTAGATGGGAACGACTCATTTTGGGGTCATTCGGCTGAAAACATGGCCGCCAGCAGCCATCTTGGATTATACTTTTCTCTTCATGTCTATAAACTAGTATTAGACATTCAACTTTCCACATTCCTAATCGCTCCATTGACTGTAATATATTAAATTATTCCCTTTCCAAGTTGAGCTACAGTGTCATTGACACTTTCATTAACATTCATGACAGATTTTATGATGATCAGACTAAAGGTACAACCTGTAGCCCGTGCTAAAGGATTTAGTCATACAAAGAGTAAAATCCAAGATGGCTGCTGGCGTCCAGGTTTTTGGCCGAATGACCCCAAAATTACTCGTTCCCATCTACATGTCAATATTATCATCCATGACAAATTTCATGATGATCACAAGAACAGTACGACCTGTGGCCCGTGCTAATGGATTAAATTTTTAAACCCAATATGGCCGCTGGCAGCCATGTTTTTTGTCCGAATGACCCCAAAATGACTCGTTCCCATCTACATTCCAATTTCAACAACCATGACAAATTTTATGATGATCAGACTAAAGGTACGACCTGTAGCCCGTGCTAAAGGATTTAGTCATACAAAGAGTAAAATCCAAGATGGCTGCTGGCGGCCATGTTTTTTGGCCGAATGACCCCAAAATGACTCGTTCCCATCTACATGTCATTATTAACATTCATGACAAATTTGATGATGATCAGACTAAAAGTAGGACCTGTAGCCCGTGCTAAAGGATTTAGTCATACAAAGAGTAAAATCCAAGATGGCTGCTGGCGACCATGTTTTTTAGCCGAATGACCCCAAAATTACTCGTTCCCATCTACATGTCATTGTTAATATCCATGACAAATTTTATGATGATCAGACTAAAGGTACGACCTGCAGCCCGTGCTAAAGAATTTAGTCATACAAAGAGTAAAATCGAAGATGGCTGCTGGCGGCCATGTTTATTGGCCGAATGACCCCAAAATTACTCGTTCCCATCTACATGTCATTATTAACATTCTTGACAAAATTTATGATGATCAGACGAACAGTACGACCTGTGGCCCGTGCTAATGGATTAAATTTTGAAATCCAAGATGGCTGCTGGCGGCCATGTTTTTTGTCCGAATGACCCCAAAATGACTCGTTCCCATCTACATTCCAATTTCAACAGCCATGACAAATTTTATAATGATCAGATTAAAGGTACGACCTGTAGCCCGTGCTAAAGGATTTAGTCATACAAAGAGTAAAATACAAGATGGCTGCTGGCAGCCATGTTTTTTGGCCGAATGACCCCAAAATGACTTGTTCCCATCTACATGTCATTATTAACATTCTTGACAAAATTTATGATGATCAGACTAAAAGTACGACCTGTAGCCCGTGCTAAAGAATTTAGTCATACAAAGAGTAAAATCTAAGATGGCTGCTGGCGGCCATGTTTTTGGGCCGAATGACCCCAAAATTACTCGTTCCCATCTACATGTCAATATTAACATCCATGACAAATTTCATGAAGATCAGACAAACAGTACGGCCTGTAGCCCGTGCTAATGGATTGAATTTTGAAATCCAATATGGCCACTGGCGGCCATGTTTTTTTTCCGAATGACCCCAAAATTAATTATTCTGGTCTAAATGTTGATGTCATAATGATCCGACGAAAGGTACGACCTGTAGCCTGCATTGTTGACGCCTTACGCACACACGTACACACGGACGACAAAGCCATGGCAATAGCTCAAACTTTACAAAGTAAAGTTGAGCTAATAAGTGCAGAAGGATTCCTATTCATTGATTGGGAAATGTTAAGATATTAAGTTCAACTAATGGCCTAACTTGTTATCTGAACATTTCCCAAAAGAGCTGCTCCTCAATCAGGGGCGGATCTGGAAAAAAAATTCTGACCTCGAGGTACTCACCACCCCTCCCTCTACTTGCAGAAAAAAAATGTTTTTTCCTCGGCAAAATTTGACACTTTTTAAAGCTTATTTAGGAATACTATCCAATATGTATTCCCTATTCACTCTTGGTTCCAATCCTGTTCCGCTATCTATTTTACAAGTCACTAAATATATGTGCCATATCCTACATGTACCATACCATTTACATGTAGTCTTCACCATTATTATGCCCCCGACTTGAAGTCGGCGGGTATATAGTCGACGTCTCCGTCCGTCCGTACAAACATTTTGCATTATTGTTCAGCAACCACTGGGCAGATTTAGCTGATATTTGGTATGGTGATAGAGCAGCATGGGGGAACAGCTACATGCATAGCGCGGGTTTCGTCCACATATTTTCACCAGAGTTATGGCCCTTTTTTTACTTAGAAAATTCAATTTTGTCCGTCCGTACAAACATTTTGCATTCTTGTTCAGCAACCGCTGGGCAGATTTAGCTGATATTTGGTATGGTTATAGAGCAGCATGGGGGAACAGCTACATGCATAGCGCGGGTTTCATCCACCCATTTTTACCAGAGTTATGGCCATTTTTTTACTTAGAAAATTCAATTTTTATTTTATTTTTTTGGTTTCCAGATGATAGCGTGAGCTTTGGTGGTACGATTGCAAATCCCGTATTTTTGTGGATCAGTTATATGAAAATACATGTCAAGTGGGAATTTGGGTATGATCTGATGATTATTGCCCGAGTTATGGCCCTTTTTTCAACTTAGAAAATTTGAATTTTCGCTTAATTGTTTTTGGGTTTCCGGATCGCTTGTTTTGTGGTTTTTATTCAACATTTCTGTACGAACTTCTTTTGGAATGGTCATATAGACCTCCTCGGATATCCGCAGTTTCGTCCATGCTTAATCCAAATTGCTACGGTCGGGGGCAAATGCCACGCTACAGCGTACCTCTTGTTATTGACTATTGATAAAAATAAATGGTGTGAAACAATTCTATCCCAATCTCGATTATTGTCGTTTTTCAACAACTAATACAACCAGTATTAAAAATATTTTGCAATAAATGTTTTTGAATGTTTGATACACATAATGGCTTTTCCTGTATATGTTCAGAATATTGGAACACCGCGAAAAAGACAAATTAAAAAAATATAATGGTACTTTTTGTTAACATCATCAGTTTGCCAGAACAGCAACATAGCAATACAGCAGGACCCAACCGCATCATAGCACATTAGCAGGACCACTTGACCAGGGGTGAATCCCTCCAGATGAATAATAGGTCATTCAAGTTTATACTTTTATAACTGAGTGGGAAATCTATTTTGTCTAGAAAGGTTTAAATTGGAAACATGTTGACATATTGCGCACCATTTCCACACTTCAAATGAGACTGTCGCAATGTGGCTCCTCTTGTAAGACATGACTCACAAGTTCACCCCCCATCTCATGATCATGGATGCAATTCTCACAATTTAGCCATTTCTATACTAAATATTCATTGACGAGTAGTGGTGTAGTTCCTTTAGGAAATGTTCATATAAAATGTTCAATAATCGACCATTTGGTGTAAACAGTATTTATTTTGTATCCCAGATTTATACAACAATTTACAAGATGATGTTAATATATATACATGTAAGTATAATAAGTCTGAGAGAAGAGGATTTGACATCAGGCGCTTATATGGAGCCATCTCCTCGATCGACCATAGGCCATTTGTTGAACTTATATTAAGAATATGAATCCTTCTGCACTTGTATTAGCTTTTCCTCTGTCTATCATCTGCTTCTATTACCTGAACATCCCTCCAAATGAATAATAGACCATTCAATGTATATTTTTATAACTGGTTTGGAGAATCCATTTAGTATAGAAAGGGTGAAGCTGCCTCGTGGGTATATAAATGCCAATCATGAAACCCAATCCCAGTAAAAGATATCCAGATATCAGCACTACTCATTTGAGTTTTTTTCTTCAAAATCATGCAAGACC
The DNA here is from genome assembly GCA_032622095.1 of Siphonodentalium dalli. Lineage (NCBI taxonomy): Eukaryota > Metazoa > Mollusca > Scaphopoda > Gadilida > Siphonodentaliidae > Siphonodentalium > Siphonodentalium dalli. The sequence goes on from CP136066.1 coordinate 97,549,858, forward strand.
GCAGATTGCATGACATTTCAGGACTGGTGAGGTACATAATACTTACCTACTGGTTTCAAGGTATTCATGAGTTGGAAGAACTTGAGCATGTAAGCACTATGAAACAGACGCCATTAGGCAGAGGTGTTATGCACATGCAAAGATTCTTTTTAATCTATACTATATATTTTGAGACTTCGTATATATGTGTGTATGTGTGTACTTCATAGAATCCAAAACGCGTGTACAGATTGAGCTCAAACTTCCTATGTAAGTGTCAAATCCCACCGACACGACCGTGGTCGCAGTTTAGAAACGCTCAGAGCACCCGTTCTCCAATCTCAAATCACCGCAAAGGCACGGCGTGGGTTAATCAAGTGATTATTTAATGAGCGTTTGTTTTTGACGCATCTCTATAAAGAGCGTCTGTTTACCATTCAACGCTATTTGCATCTGCAGAGAGATATACGGAACATACATTAAATTTAAAAAACATTTGTTTCTGACCAACCATGCGAGCACGGATGGCGCGCTTTGTTTTTACAGTATATAGTTATATACCGAAATCATCCCAGATAATCACGAATATAGCATCAGATTTCTCCCCAGATATACCGTTATAAAAGGCTACTGGAATCTGCCAATCTACGGGAAATTCCAGGGAATGCCGATTGAGCTCAAACTTGCTACCCACGGGAAGTGTCATATATATGAGTGTGTCCTTTATAGACTCGAACCGATTGAGCTCAAACTTGCTAAATAAGAAAATAGCACCCCAAGCCGTAAATATCAACAACAACGATATTGCTACCTACGGGGAGCAACGTTATTAGCATCTGCAGAATTATGCAGAGAGAAAATGCTTTCCTATTTTTAGAACGCAACACATGTTTACGTCGCGTTGGTGATTGAGGTTCACAACGGGGTTAATTGACTGTCCGCTCTTTGCGACGATGAGGTTCACGGCGGGGACTATTGACCAACACTCACAATTTCGTCTTTTGCATCAGATACCAACACCTCGACCGATCGGGACGAAACTTGGTACGTGAGTGTAGTTTGACCAGGTGGTCGTCGCTGTCGTATTGGCGAGCCCGTGCGACGCCCGTATGTGAATGTATCTTGCGCCGGGTACAAATTTTATCGGGTCGCCGAGCCCGTGCGACGCCCGTGCAGCGCATGCGCAGACGAGATCTCGGAAACGGGTGGAGCTATCGACTTGAAATTTGCTATGTGAATGTATCTTGCGCCGGGTACAAATTTTATCGGGTCGCCGAGTCCGTGCGACGCCAGCTTCGCGCATGCGCAGACCAGATCTCGGAAACGGGTGGAGCTACCGGGTACAAATTTTTCTTATTGAAACGCGTGGAGCTAAAAATTAAAAAAAAATATTTAAAAAATGTCATGTTTCGGACAAGCCGCCGGTGGCGGGCTAACCTGCTAGTTTATGAATACACTGAGAAAAGTAGGTAATTATCTTACACAATTTGACCCTCCTGTGAACCAATTTGTTTTCTCAAGTTGAATAATTTTCAATTGCACTCCCAACGATACTAAATTATAATTTTACACCTGGTTCCAACTGTTAAAACAAATTCCAACAAAAACACCACCAATGAGTGGACATTTTTCTAACTGAAGGCAAATTAATATAAAATTTGTTTGAAACTTGAACAATATTCAATCATTGATCCTAAACAGTGCACTTTATACTAGATACCGGTATTGGTTGGATATTTATGATAACAATAATTTATAATTCAATCATTGTCTCTATCCAAAATATCAAACTGCTGGTATTCCAGCCAGAGCTCTCATAGCATCGCTAACCTCTCTTTGTTATCGACATAGTCCAAATACCGGAGTTTACAAGATTCTTGTAAATTGGAGAAAATAAGTGTTCAATAATGATTTTGTCACCGACAACATAGACTGATCTCATAATACCAGAATCGTGTTCAAACCGGCTCATAATGAGTTTCCCAAATAATTGTTAGATTTGCATGGGACTATTTTGTCTACTTATACGGTAGTATTATATCTACTATTGCATTGGCATGTGAATGACACATTGCACAGAGACAACTGATGCTCTGCATTGTTTTATACGATACAAGTTTCATGTTTCGTGCATTAATTCAGTGATATTAGATAAATTTAATAGCAGACGAAAATTAAATTGGTATTTTGACAAATGTGTTATCTGTAGAGATTGATTCCATCCATGAAATTTTGATCTATATTGGAGGGTTGGGGTGGAAATACCCCTACCCACCTGTCGCCATGTTCCTGGCGGCCGCAATGCAAATTGACCAACAAGTTTCTGGTGCATCTTGTTTGTCAAATGTGTCCGACTGTGTAAAAGGCATTAAATTTTTCAAATTATTCTGGCATGGGCGGCCAACTATTCTTCATGAGCTTGATCACCTCTTATTGCTCTGGCAACTATAAAAAGCCCCCAAGCCAATAATTCACTGATACCTGTGACAGATGAGGCGGGGAAATGTATGCAGTATAATATCAATTCTCATTATATTAAAATTTTATTCATCTTTGAACATTTTATTCATTTTTGAACATGAGCAAGGTCATATTTTCCGCGAATGCACCTGACCTTCACACCAGGAACATCCTTCAGTCGTCCAGCTTTAACTAGCACTACACTATGTTCTTGCAAATTGTGTCCCTCTCCTGGCACGTATGCGGTCAGTTCCTTTCCGAATGACATCCTCAAACGGACACATTTACGATTGGCAGAATTTGGCTTTTTGGGTTTCTTTATTAATGTTCTGAGAACGACTCCTTTAGCCTGGGGTCGTCCCTCCAGTGGGTGAGGGGGCCTTTTCTTGGGAGCTGGGGGACCAGATCTATGCATCTGCTCCAATGTGGCCATACATCTGTTCACTGTTGACTGAATGCAATTCCCTAAGGGTGACCTTGAACCTACAACAAATGAATGTTGAATAATGAAGTTTTCAAGCCTGCAGATTAATAAATTTTGCACAACCTAATTTTCATTCTGTCGGTTGGTACTTAGGTAACCCATAGTTTGATCACTTAGAATTTGTTTAGGTAACCCACAGTTCACCAAGAAGGTTATGCAAAGTTACACTCGCCCGCCCAATCTTGTGCAAATAATAATGGACAAATACATTTGTAACTATGCTCTTTGCATATCACTTGAGGTATGGAAACAGTGATCGTGAGAAATTCATAAACATTTACACCACCTGTTTTTCGTTCATGGCATTTTCATTATAGCAATTTAGGTAAAATTCAGGTGAACTAAATGAACTCAAATCTGCAGCCCTGAGTTTCTCTTTATCTTTCAATTCTAACGGTTAGTTGGTAGGTTTTACCACCATTTTAGTCAGTAGCTATAACACGACTTGGTTCGTTTTATTTGTAGAGCAAATTCCATTCAGAAGGGTAATTTCACAATGAAACCAGTGTTTATAGAAATGATTAACCCCAGGTAAGCAACTAATGCAGCACATAAAAGGGGTGGGGTCAATAAACAAGCTTAAAATTTGGGAAATATGGCATGGAGAAAAGGACCAGAAAAGGGAACCACTGCACCTCCAGCAGAAACCCTGGTACTGGTATACATGTATACCATTGATAAAGTACAGTAATGCCCTAAGTAACCGACTCCTTAACCACAGCAGAATTATGGGTAACTTTTCAGGATTTAGTCGGAAATATGGTTTGTTGCCATTCGTTGGAAACCTCTCCCGAGTGGTTACGGAGTCGATTACTTAGGGCATTACTGTATACTAGGGATGGGAGATACAACCACTGCATTACCAGCCCTGCAAAATGCAAAAGCCATAGAAGCCAGTACTTATAGAATTTTGTGCAAAGGCCAATTTCAAGTGCTGCATTTACAGGAAGAGATAGACCATCTTTAAGACATTTTTTGTGGTTTTATTTCAGTTCTCAGACTGGATTTCACATTCGTGACAGAATGGTGCTCGATCTATAAATGGTTGTTTTCCAATAATTGTAAGTGACATTGTCGTATACAATAATAGTCTTATGTCCAGCATTAACCCTTTCATGACTGGAGCTTCCTGAAATTTTGCCAAAACCCTGTGCCAGTGCATTCTCTTATATATGTGAGTCGCCCATAGAAAGCCTCGCATTTATAAGAGAATGCATTAGCATAAGAATATTAACCTTGACCTTGTAAGCCAGTGCATGCATTCTCTTACCTATTGGAAACTCGCATATATAAGAGAATGCACTGGCACAGGATCTTTAATGCTGCATCAGCGCAGCTCCGGTCATGAAAGGGTTAAGAAAAACATCAAAGTCTCAAACATAACCATAGCTAATATGAAGTCTTCACAAAACTTACCCCATACATCTTTTCAATATTCCAATTCAATATTTCATAACCATTTTTTATTGCATTGTAAGAATATCAGCCTTTGGTCTGGAACACCATATATAAAAAAATATAATTACATATATTTGTATCGGGAGCCGCACATTGAGATACATATCGTATCGCAATACAAACCGTATCACCTATCCCTAACTTAGAATACTCACACTTTTGAGGACAAATCACACTGCAGGGTCGGCTAATGTTACTGATAAGGAGAGATCTAAACTGACCACATAGTGCATTAAGCATAGCCATTTACACTGAAACAAAAAATAAGATGAGTCACTCACTACTGAGAAGATCACACCCAAACTGCACAGTTCAAATATATATAAACTTGAAAAAAAGTTAAAACGTAACGTAATTTAAGTGTCCAAAAAAGTGTAAGTACAATAATTCATTTCTTTCAAGACACCAAGTTATCTATCTTAACCCTTTAATGATGGGAGCAGCGTGGTGTAGCATTAAAGATCCTATGCCAGTGCATTCTCTTATATATGCGAGGCTCCCAATAGGAGATTCGCATATACATGTATAAGAGAATGCACTGGGTTACACAGTCACAGTAAATATTGTTAGGCCAAAATATTCTCTTGTATATGCGAGGCTCCCATGGAAGCAAAATTTCAGGAAGTTCCAATCATGGAATGGTTAAACTAACATGGCTCGTTTGTATACACAATATAATGTCACCCGGCCCCGCATGATCTACTGAAATCCAATAAATATCAGGTTTCTATTACGTACCGTGGCAGCCAGACTTTGTTACATAGCATAGCCATAGTACAGCGAGGTGTTGAGTAAAATCCCCCCTCTTGCAACTGGTACCTACACTATTTGTTAAACATAAGGTAATAGCATAGTGTTTTGATAGACGATATCTCAGTTGAATGTGGAATATTCGTGAGGCACAGCTGAAATGTTCCACTTTCAATGAGTTGAGATATCATCCATCTCAAAACACGCTATGCCATTGTTGTGTTAACTTATACAACCCTAATTACTTATTTCTTTATTTTTTGGGGGACCTTTTTGAGTTTTTTTCAGAGTGAAACTCAACGTTTTCGCACATTTTGTTTACAAAATAATCAGAACCAAACTCTATTCATGAGCGACTAGCTACAGGTGTATGTTAGAATAGTCGGATCCACAGACTAGCATCATATTTGCTTTTCATTGGTGACATAAATCATAAGCCGAATAAATGGTGATAATTCCTAAAGCATAAACCCACAAAGGTCAAGCTGGGAACCAAAAACACCTTTTCGTAAAGCTGGGTACTGAACACACAAACTGTGGCGACAATGACCCCTTTGGCAGTTGTTGGCCCAAAGGCACCACAGTCACTGGTAGCTGAGTAGGGCCTACTGAAGGTGTCACTGTCATCACACGACGTGCAGTTGAGTATCCAGCTTAATATTTCATGTGGCCGACTAACTCGCTAATAACAAATCAGTGCAGTTGAGTACCTCGCTTTACGAAATCTCACAGCTAAATGAGATTCCCAAAATCGTCTGCTAAATTGCTTTTATTTTTGGAGAATTCCAATGTCCAAAACAAAATGAAAATTCAAGCTGGTGTGACATAAAGTCTAAAGACGCACCGTATCCTTACAATTAAATCGTTCGATGACCAGTAAGGCCGATGGGGTCATTGTCACAAGGCTCCGGTCACATTCGTAGCCAGCTTTTTAAATCGATCACAAATGTAGCCAGCTTTTCACCGGCGATCACATTCGTAGCCAGCTTTTCTAATTGCATGCTTTATATGGCGCGAAATATGACGTCATCGCGCTCGTGACTAAAATGTGGACGTCATTCTCCAAAACTGACTTCGTTTATCAACTTATATCGGAACATAATTCGAGCATTCTAACGACACTGATCAGAAACGTTAGATTATTAGATGAACTAATATCAAATTAAAATTCAAGTTGTTTTTCATCCATCAACTCAGAACAATGAGGCTCGCGTGAATATGATAAGCTGGCTACAAATGTGATCACCATAGAAAAGCTGGCTACATTTGTGATCGATTTAAAAAGCTGGCTACGAATGTGATCGATGCCTTGTGACAATGACCCCATCAGCACCAGTAAGCCTATATAAAATATCTTAGTAGTATCATGTGATCTCATTCCAAGATTTTGTAAAGCGAGTAGTTCAGTCATGAACGTAGTGCTTACCCTAAGCAGCAATCTGTGAATTCATGCAGTCATGTTGACCTAGCACTGTTCGTTAAGTGAGGTACTCGACCGCACGAATTATTAAGCTGGATACTCAATCGCACATCACGTGATGATAGTGATGCTGAAAGTGTTGTCTTCATATGATTTCAAGAGTTACATGTATCTATCCTGGAAACTGGCTAACCTATGAAATAACCATCTGCACCTTTTTGCGCGTATTTTATTTAACTGTAAATTTGTTTGTTCCTTGCAGTCCTTTCTAATCTTTGATATTTGTATTGTTTAAGTGCACAAAAATAATAGAAACTATTAAATAAAAAGCGCAAACGGTTATCTCATAGTGTCATACGAGTCATATTCATAGGTTTAGCGCGTTTCAGGATAGATTAGATAACTATTGAAGGCAATCTCACACGACTTCCCCATCGAGTAAATTTTGGGCTGAAGTTTGTTAGAATGTACCGCCATCTTCCCCCAAGCCCACCCACCCTGCCAGGGTTTTTTCCTATAGTGTTCTTGAAACGTGTCTCTCTGTGGTGTGATTCTTTTGGTGTGCCTGTTATTTAGTAAAGGTGATATTTTACTAAATAATGGGAATATTAGAGTTATATTTCTTTGAAAAACTCAAAACATTGGGCGACAACGGGGAAGTCTTATGATATTGCCCTCTTTAAAAAATTACCATCCTATAAAAACCAAACTGATCACTGGGACGTATTTTTACAGATACAGAAGACAACACTTTTCGCGATAGTGACCCCTTTGAACAGCCCTAGTTACGTACTCAGTAGTAGCAGTAAGTACTAGCACCGCAGTAGCAGCACTAGTCCATCGATCTATATTTACAATATACGTCGATGACTAGTCCAACAAATTAGACTATTCGGGTTAAGATATATTTTAATATTTGGACATCTACGATTATCTTAACCCTTCTGAAGGATTAAGAGGTCCATAAACGTCCAAATATTAAAATTCCTCTTAACACGTTGAGTGCCGGAAATCAATTAGTAATCTCGCCAGTTTGCCAAATCGTGGCAAGATAGATACCCGTAGTAGACCATAATTTGGCTTCAATGAAGCAAGAATTGGATGACGTCGCGACTTTAGATGACAGAAACAGCGATTGATAGTACTACGAGATAACTCGTAGCCGGCAATGGCAGAAGGAATTTGGGTATTCCCACCACCAGTGCCAACTACGAGTTATCTCGTAGACACAATTGGACACGTTTGAGCAACAAATATGAAGTAGAATGTAACCCAAACAAGTTATTTTGGTGGTCAGCATATTTATGGAGGTGTGTGTGTCCTTGTTGTGGTAAAAGCTCGTTATATAATTATATTATGGCTGATGCACACTGGAGCCAATTACTTATATGAGCATGCATGGCTACAGACGGTGAATCCGACGTGGAATCGGGTGAACTTGTTTCCTGTGAGGATGAGTTTATTTCGTCCATGACAACGAGCATGCATCTTTACGAGCATGCATCTTCTGTTGTTTCGGGCATTGTAAGTTATCTCCCATATAGCCTAATTTAGGCCTATGCTAGGGTTCCAAAGTACAGCCCGAAATAATAGTGTAGGAAGAATTGTCAGCACAAAATTAAAGCAACGATGCAACAGTAGCCAAATAGATCCCTGTGTATTCAGGAGTGTGCTACATGTAACGATTCCATATAATCCATCCGTCTGGAAATAAGTTACCCTTACCCCAAACATCTATGCATTGCTACACAAAACCATTTATCCGCACATACATGTGGAACAGTTCGATGAACTGCATGACGTCTAGAGTACAGTAATTGTTATGCTTTCCATTGTCCAACACGTTCGGAAGAGGGTACAATGTAGCTTTGGGGAATAATTCTTCCGCTTTAAGTGAATTATAAATAATAAAATACCTAGCCCCCAAATGGAGCCGCACAGTGTATTCCAAAAACAACTGCTGTGTTCCCTACTGAAAGTGTCAATGACACTGTAGCTCAACTTGGAAAGGGAATAATTTCATGTGTTAAAGTCAATGGAGTGATTAGGAATGTGGAAAGTTGAAAGGCCTAGTTATGCAAAGAGTAAAATCTAAGATGGCCGCTGGCAGCCATGTTTTTTTGCCAAATGACCCCAAAAAGACTCGTTCCCATTTACATGTCATTATTAACATCCAGTACAAATTTCATGATGATCTGACAAATGATACGACCTGTAGCCTGTGTCAAAGGATTTAGTCATGCAAAGAGTAAAATCCAAGATGGCTGCTGGCAGCCATGTTTTTTGGCCAAATGACTCCAAAATGAATAATTCCCATCTACATGTCATTGTTAACATCCGTAACAAATTTCATGAAGATCTGACCAAAGCTACGACCTGTAGGCCGCGCCAAAGGATTTAGTCATGCAAAGAGTTAAATCCAAGATGGCTTCTGGTGGCCATTTTTTTGGCCGAATGACCCCAAAATGACTCGTTCCCATGGCATCTACATGTCAATATTAACATCCATGACAAATTTCATGATGATCAGACGAGCAGTATGACCTGTAGCCCGTGCCAATGGATTGAATTTTGAAATCCAAAATGGCCGCTGGTGGCCATGTTTTTTGCCGAATAACCCCAAAATAACTCGTTCCCATCTACATGACAATGTCAACATTCATGACAAATTTCATAAAGATCGGACCAAAGGTACGACCTGTAGCCGGTGCTAATGGATTGAATTTTGAAATCCAAGATGGCCGCTGGTGGCCATGTTGTTTGTCCAAATGACCCCAAAATGACTCATTCCCATCTACATTCCAATTTCAACAGCCATGACAAATTTCATGATGATCAGACTAATGGTACGACCTGTAGCCCGTGCTAAAGGATTTAGTCATACAAAGAGTAAAATCCAAAATGGCTGCTGGCGGCCATGTTTTTTGCCGAATGACCCCAAAATGACTCGTTCCCATCTACATGTCATTGTTAACATCCATGAAAATATTTATGATGATCCGACGAAAGGTACGACCTGTAGGCCGTGCCAAAGAATTTAGTCATGCAAAGAGTAAAATCTAAGATGGCTGCCAGTGGCCATGTTTTTTGGCCGAACAACCCCAAAATTACTCGTTCCCATCTACATGTCAATATTAATATCCATGACAAATTTCATGATGATCAGACAAACAGTACGACCTGTAGCCCGTGCTAATGGATTGAATATTGAAATCCAAGATGGCCACTGGCAGCCATGTTTTTTTCCCGAATGAACCCAAAATGACTCGTTCCCATCCACATTTCAATGTCAACAGCTATGACACATTTTATGATGATCCGACCAAGGGTACGACCTGTAGGCCGTACCAAAGAATTTAGTCATGCAAAGAGTAAATCTAAGATGGCTGCCGGCAGTCATGTTTTTTGGCCGAATGACCCCAAAATTAGTCGTTCCCATCTACATGTAAATGTTAATATTCATGACAAATTTCATGATGATCAGACCAAAGGTACAACCTGTAGCCCGTGCTAATGGATTGCATTTTGAAATCCAAGATGGCCACTGGCAGCCATGTTGTTTGTCCGAATGACCCGAAAATGACTCGTTCCCATCTACATTCCAATTTCAACAGCCATGACAAATTTCATGATGATCAGGCTAAAGGTACGACCTGTAGCCCGTGCTAAAGGATTTAGTCATACAAAGAGTAAAATCCAAAATGGCTGCTGGCAGCCATGTTTTTTTGCCGAATGACCCCAAAATGACTCGTTGCTGGCGGCCATGTTTTTTTGCCGAATGACCCCAAAATGACTCGTTCCCATCTACATGTCATTATTAACATCCATGAAAAAATTTATGATGATCCGACCAAAGAATTTAGTCATGCAAAGAGTAAAATCTAAGATGGCTGGCGGTGGCCATGTTATTTGGCCGAACAACCCCAAAATTACTCGTTCCCATCTACATGTCAATATTAACATCCATGACAAATTTCATGATGATCAGACGAACAGTACGACCTGTAGCCCGTGCTAATGAATTGAATATTGAAATCAAAGATGGCCACTGGCGGCCATGTTTTTTTCCCGAATGAACCCAAAATGACTCGTTCCCATCTACATGTCAATGTCAACAGCAATGACAAATTTCATAATGATCCGACCAAAGGTACGACCTGTAGCCCGTGCTGAAGGAAATTGTTGACGCATCACGCACACACAGACGACGGATACCAAGCCATGGCAATAGCTCAAACTTTACAAAGTAAAGTTGAGCTAATAATGAGATAATGGTAGCATCAACGTGCGTAACGTCATGGATTATCCGCTTATCTTGTATTGGATGCGTCCATTCGCACATGCGTGAGATGAAACAGATTTGGCAGGCCTGTGTGACGTGTGTGGGTGGTTGTGCGAAGTTTCAATGTGTTGAAACACAACGATGTATCCATTCCTCGAAACTGCCTTCGCATGTTTGTACATTGTGAATACTCCCCCCCCCCCCACCTGACTGTGTTTGCAAGCGTGCATGCACAATATCAGTCTATTGAATTCCAAAAACCCAGTCCAATTGCCCACACACGACTGCCTCTGGTGGTCACTCAGTGAGACAGTGTCAGCTGTATTCACTCACAACTGGATCATTTTGAGTAGAATATATGTGCTCATGGTGCTCACCTCTGTTGAACAATGCAAGGAGAGCCATACTATTTATTTGATAAAATCACTGTTCTGATGTCCCGAGGCGGGTTTTCGTGGTGCATCGACCTATTCCACTGCTTCCGTTTGTCAGTTACACGACATGGAAACCACTACGAGATAAATCGTAGTGGCAACCTGCGAAGATAACTCGTAGTGGCACTCAACATGTTAATCCGAAAGTCTAATTTGTTGGACTATCAGACTATAGGAATCAGGGAGCTAAATGTGTTCTAGAGTCGGGGAGCGAGTACACTGTGGAACCCTAAAGGTGAAGGTAACTGAAGAATGACCTTCACCTGATACATGCGACACGTTGTTAAAGGATGACATCGCGTTTATTTGATTTGTACATAATATCTAAATAATTTAAACTGGTGAATGAATGGATTTTTATGAGCGGGAAATTTATTTAACTAGCTGCTGTAGTTCTGGATTTTTCCAGATCAAATTTGGCTGTGGGATAGCCCCGTCGTACACTTGGGGATTTATTTTTAAAAGTAAACACATGACCTATGATTTTTCTTGCATTTTCGTGATCAACTGGTGTCAATCTAGCTGGGTAAACATCACTGGTATGGCCTGCAGGCTTCAATTCAGTGAATTTGGCGGAAACGTTAACACTGTCGCCTATGGGAAACCATTTAGTTCAGTGATTCCTATAGCAGCAACTGAGCACTGCGTCGAAAAACGGAAACAAAACAGTCACACTAAACTATTTGAAAAGAAATTAACACAAGTTGCAATATGAATTGGAAAATATATGTGTAATCCTAAATTTAGCGTACATTTTGAATACCGAGAATATGTATTCGGTGTTTTGAACTGAAATCTTCAGAATCAGCACTGGTTTTTTTTTTTTTTTTCACCATCAGAAAACTAAAATAACGGAATTTCAAATTGAGGCGTGGAACGAAATAAACGAACATCCGGAATATCAACACAGGTATGTAGTTGAAATTTTCTCATTTCGAAATATATCAGGTATTTTAAAATTATATATGTGAATGTAGGTCTATATTGCCAGTATTGATTAACAAACAATTTACAGGTAAGAATATTGGCTGCATACATGTAGTTCCTTTCTAGAAGTCTCATGGTGCCCCAACCGCATGCATCCCTGATTCGGATTAGACCTGTAGCCTAGCTATACAGTATGGACTATGGTGATTGGTGAAGTCGGCAACAAAGTTTTTATCAATGTTAATTTGTGCCCCGGCCGTCCCAACCCCCGGCCATCCCTGATGCGGACGGCACATCTTCGGAAAATTTTAACTACATCTCACGTGCAGACTACATGTATGTTTCACGGTAGTATGGCAAGCGAAACCGCTATTTAAAGGGGTACTGTACGCCATTTTCAATAAATTCCCGGTGATAACAACGATCTATTATCGATACTATATAGAAATATAAGTAATTTGAGTCGAAGATGTATTCTGTAAACGCTCAGGTTAATAGGCTATCTTAAAATTTAATAATTTAAAAGTTAATAATTTAATATAAATTGATTTTATGGCTCCAGCCATAAAATGGCGTCTCTTAAAATTCGAATTTCCGTGTACAAAACGTAATCAAATTATAATTGAGGGATATTGGATTAGGAAAACAATTGCACACACGATCGTTTGAAACATTATGCTTATACGGGGAGAAAACCCAAGCCACTCATTGACTAGTGACGGTACACTAACTTAAATGAGTATATGGGACTACTAACCATATAATATAATGTTTATTTGATTCATTTGGTTGAAAACTTTACAAAAATTACTCGACAACGACAATTTGTATGTTTGCATTCCGGTAAATTTGCCATCCGTAACAATACTTCGTACTCAACAAACTTTCAAAAAATGGAAAAGTTGTTACATTATTCTCCGACTCGGGGATTATAGAAACCAACAACAACATCTTGGGTACAGTACCCCTTTAATATTAATTTTACTTAAGTAAAATAAAATTACACTTTATTTTACTTAAGTGAAATAAAATGTCATTTTATTTCACTTAAGTGAAATAACGGTCATTTTTTATTTTACTTAAGTAAAAAACAATTTTACTTAAGTAAAATTAACAATGTTTTAACTTAAGTAGAATTCTTTTTTACTTAAAGGGGTACTGTACCCAAGATGTTGTTGTTGGTTTCTATAATCCCCGAGTCGGAGAATAAGGTAACAACTTTTCCATTTTTTGAAAGTCTGTTGAGTACGAAGTATTGTTACGGATGGCAAATTTACCGGAATGCAAAAATACAAATTGTCGTTGTCGAGTAATTTTTGTACAGTTTTCAACCAAATGAATCAAATAAACATTATATTATATGCTTAGTAGTCCCATATACTCATTTAAGTTAGTGTATGGTCACTAGTCAATGAGTGGCTTGGGTTTTCTCCCCGTATAAGCATAATGTTTCAAACGATCGTGTGTGCAATTGTTTTATTAATCCAGTATCCTTCAATTATAATTTGATTACGTTTTGTACACGAAATTCGAATTTTAAGAGACGCCATTTTATGGCTGGAGCCATAAAATCAATTTATATTAAATTATTAACTTTTAAATTATAAAATTTTAAGATAGCCTATTAAAGGCACGGTTGGCCTTAATTGTCAAAAATATTCATATTTTTCCAAACACCGTAAACAGAAAAACATTAAAACGCATACAGTTTCGTTCATATATACCATGACCATCGCGTACATAGCATGCTATCATAAAGACCTACTATATTATACTATATTTTACCTAAGCAAGAGCCTGATTGTGTTACAGAACACAGCACAATGCTACTGGCTGATCACACACAAATGGCATAAACGCTCTTTATTAGTCCCATATCAGGAATTCACCAACAAGAACGCTCTTTATGTTTACCATCATAATATAAACAAACACAAGAAAAGTAACTTTTTATGCTTTTGTTTACATAACAATGGTCAAACATATGACAATAACATACTGTTTATGTGATATTTCTTATTTGTATACGGACAAAGTCTGTCTAAATTTTGATGTTCTTTCTGTTTGTGGCGGTATTTGACGGGTGGAAATATTTTCACAGGATACCCACCGCCAAGGCCAACCGTACCTTTAACCTGAGCGTTTACAGAATACATCTTCGACTCAAATTACTTATATTTCTATATAGTATCGATAATAGATCGTTGTTATCACCGGGAATTTATTGAAAATGGCGTACAGTACCCCTTTAAGTAAAATAAAAAATGACCTTTATTTTACTTAAGTAAAAAAGAATTCTACTTAAGTAAAATAATGCGTTAATTTTACTTAAGTAAAATAAATTACATCTATCGATGACCGGTAGATGGCGTTTATTTCACTTAAGTGAAATAAAGCGCCCACTATGGGAGTCATCTTGCAAACTAATAATTGCTCCCTTTGCACGTGCGCCGGTAGTGGTGTTCATGTTCGTGAGAAAGTTATCTCCCGTTGTGTATTATAAATGGCGGATTTCTTCCATTTACTAATAATAGGCCTAACGTATTTACATAATTATGGCAGATTCAGTCGATACAACACTGGACTCAATTTCCAGGGTTATAGAGACTGATAGAATATTCTCTGAAGGGGATATAGGAGATTTAATTGCATCGTACGGAGATCAGAATACGTACCGCTCAAAGCTGAGAGTGCTGCAATTTTATGACCTCTTATCTGACATTTGCCTGATGCAGCCTGTTAGCTGTCATTATACAGCAGGGTGGCGGTCTATTTCACAGAATACAGTTACAACCATAAATAATTCTAGCACAGCCATAGTATACATGTGATCCTAGGACCTAGATATACAACTTTTCCAATACAATGTATGCATGACATGCATGCATGGTGTGTTCATAGTTCACTCTTGAGTAAACCTTTACTCGGTAAACCTATTGTTATATCGGCGATAATCCATATTAAATATTTTAGCTATACATAGGGTTGTTATCATGCATGCACTCGAGACAAATTAAAGGTAAACGGTCAAAAGCAATTCGGATTAATTGCCATAATGATGATTAATTATCTCATCTCACGACACGCATGCATACCTAAGGCCAACAAACTAAGATTTGTTTTCATTAACTAACCCCCCCCCCCCCCCCAGCACCCTATGATCTTCATGTTATCCAGAAAAAAGCACATTTGTGATATTAGAAAGAATATGCAAAAATCTGACTAAAATGTTGAAAAGTATGACCTATGCAAAAAACTTCTAACCTGACAACTCGAGGGAACTATAACCAATACATATCGTGCACCCAGTGAGATGTAATACGAGAGCACCTAGAGACTAGAAAAAAATCGCCCACTGCATGTACCAGCACAATAAGCATCAAACAACACAAACATTTTAGCAGTTTTCTCTGATTATTGCTGTACTGGCAGTGGGTGTGGAATGTTTTCAATTTTATTGCATGAGGTTGGTGCTAATCTGTCATCTATATATCATAAAACACTCGCTGTCCTTATAACAAGGTCACCTGTGGTTTGGTGGGATTTGGCGATAGTCTCTAAACTGATTGGGGGGAAATCATTAATAACTCTTAACATCCGGTTGCACTTTATTTTACTTAAGCAAAATAAATGACATCTATCGATGACCGGTAGATGGCGTTTATTTCACATAAGTGAAATAAACCCAAATGTTCATTTATTTTACTTAAAGGGGTTCTGTACACAAAGATAGGCGATTTTTTTTATTTACTCCCATTAAAATAACTTTCAAGTTAGATTGTGTTCGTGTTATATGAGTTTCGTATAAACCTAATTTAGTGAAGAAAATATTGATCTTGGAAACAAAAATATTACGATTTCAAACTATGTTTTTTACCTTCACCGGAGAAGACGCAGGTCGCAGGAAGAACCGGAAGTTCATTGCTCACAGCTTCGATTGATGCATTCAATCTCTTCCAAAGAACAATCTCACTCCCTATAAAATACTTGACGCTTTATGACTCTTGTTTCTTTCTCCTTTTTTCCGAATCGGTTATAATGGGCCTTCTTTTGCAGGTAACATGTTTTGTTTGCAACTCAATAATGTTCGAGTACGGCCGTCGATAAAAGACACGCAACATATGCGATTTCAAGAACGGTAACTCGTAATGGCATAATTCTCCATTTTATGACTCCAGCCATAAATTAATTTATATTAAATAATTTAATTTTACTTTTACGATAGCCTGTTAACCGGAACGTTTTCAGTAGACATCGTCGACTCAAATTAGTTATTTTATAATATAATATTCATATTAGATCGCTATTGTCACTGGGAATTTATTGAAATTGGGGTACAGTACCCCTTTAAGTGAAAAAGAATTTTACTTAAGTTAAATAAAAACTGTGTTCAATTATCTCCACCAACTACGACGGCGACACATTCTTATAATTTGGTATCTTGAAATAACACAACTATGGAGTTATTTCATGTGTATACATCACATATATATGACTATAATAAATGTAAATTTAGTTTGGTGTAATCGGCGACAAACAAAATTGTAGATGCTTCTCCTTCCGCGTTTTTTTCCACACCTGATTCAGACAGCATCATTTTTGAAATTTTTAACCTCACCATTAGCGGGGGGGGGTCGTGAGTAAATTTACACTTACAGGGCCCAAATTTTGTTTTACAGCCCTTTTGCTACCCACCCGCCCTTTTTGTGCAAAAAAAAAAAAAAGTTTCCGCGTGATTTTTTTGGACCCACCACCTAAAATAAGAAAAAACTCATTTTAAATCTATTCAAGACCAAATCAAACAGAATCAAAGGTAAGTTTTAAATTGGTCCGTTTCTGGCAGATTCCAAGTGTTCAAACAATTGAAAAACTATCAACGGTTATGATGTTGTTTTCGACATTGAAAAATACATTTTGAAATAAAAAGTGTTTTATTCTACAGTATGCATAGATATTGTGAGGTAATATTTATAGTGCCAATAAGCTAACATTGTGTTTAATTTTTACATAAATAGTCCAGTTACTAATTAATGACTTCTTCACTGTTGTTCCCAAAAAAGGTGCCACCAACCATCATATCAGAACACCTTATAGCCATACCTGCAATGGCAGTTATATAGTATATAAGTATCACTCTTTGGAGCCAAATAAACAGGCTGGCATGTTTATTTTTTAATTTGAGGTATCTTGTTAGCCAGCACTCTGCAGCACTAGTATTATTTGGTCATTAGACATGCCAGAGTGAAAATGCCAGCACTATCAGGCACTATTCAATATTAATTTGAGGTGAAATGCAAACCAGCACTCCTATTCAGTCATCACTTTTATTTGGCACCAGAGAGTGCTTTATCTTATACCTACATATGTTCTTAAGTGTTGGTTAAGGTCATAATCTATGTTAGAACACATTTATTCCTCTGAGATGCACCCACCCCGCCCGGTATAGGTATGTTTTTTGGAAGATCTCCCCGGTATTACTTATATCTTATACCTACCCTGTTCCTAAGTGTCTGTGAAGGCCATAACCTGCCTTATAACACAATTATTGATGAATATATTTGAAAACAAGGGCAAAAATGTGAATAGAAAAAAATACGTTAGACACATTTTGATCCCTTATATATATATAGTTCAGATTGAGTCAAAGGCCCATTTCCGGTTGAAAAAAAATCTCATTTCTTATCGAATTAAATGGCCATGTGTCGATCGGAATGGTACATTGAGATGTTCCTCAAATCAAATCAAGCTTGAATATCGGTCCAGATTTTCATCCATGCCTGACATGCCTGGGTTCTAACCCGCGCCAACCTCGTCTAGTCCGGACTGTGATGATCTTATCAACGACCTAAATATATATTTCTCGATCCTCCTTTCATATAAATTATATTATCTGGCAGACAGTCCCTATAGCGTCAGTTGAAAAAAGCACTGACGGACTTTGACATGGCTGATTATGTCTACGGAGTCGAATATCAAAGTAGGTTAATAAGGCTTATGAAATATATGCACATGCATTTAGGCATACACGCGTGTAATAATATATGCTTTGCGGTATAATTCAGACCATGTGTGCTCGCACTATTCACACGATTAAGCATGCATGACATCCTTTGAACATATAGCTATTTAGTTGGATTTGGATGTTGCTGTGTGCGAGAGAGACACAAAATTCGAACAGTGCTTTGGTTGGTCAAGCATCACGCTCCAAGCACGAGAGATATTGAGTTAACTCTTACTGTGCCGTCAGCAGCCCATGCACTTGTATAATGAGGGTGTGATAATTTATGTTGAGGTAAAACTGTGCTACTATTATACCCTTGAAGATACACATAATGACATTAAACAAGACCTTATGGTTTTTCATCGTTTCATCTATTATGTAGTTTGTAACTTCTGTCTGTCTATCTGTCTGTATGTGTCTGTTATAGACTCGAAAACTGTTCGACCGATCCGACTCAAATTTGGTATGTAGGCCTACTTTTATCACATGAACAATATGGGCGGGTCCAATTTCACGTGCACTTGACCTTGACCTCGCTCATATCCGACTTAAATTTCTAGACCTCGACCGATCCGACTCAAATTTGGTATGTAGGCCTATACGATCCCGGGAACAATATGGGCGGGTCCAATTTCACGTGCGACCGTGTCCTTGGCCTTCACCTCGCCCATATATATGTTTCTGGACCGATCGAAGAACCCGCAGTCCAATAAGGTGTATTGGACCGTCCCGGGTGGCAACAGAAGAGAACACGCAGTCCAGTGGAATCACTGGACCGTCCCGTACTCTCTTAGCATGCAGCCCGCAATCCAATGCCTCCATTGGAAGGTCCCGGGCGTGGACAACCAACTGAAAATGCGCAATCCAGCATCATCGCTGGATCGTCCCGCATTTTCCAAGATGCCGAGACAAGGCAAAGGCAAAGATCAAGGCAAAGATCAAGGCATAGATCAAGGCAAAAGTACAAGGCAAAGACCAAGTGAAGATTCAAGACAAGATTCAAGACACCTACGACGCTGACCAATCCCGACCTCAAGACTTCTCCACCCGATCCGCGGCCCGACTGTCGAAGATTAAATACCAAAGAAGATTCAAGACAGGGCGTAAGGGCGATCTTCGGATGAGCCCACCACCGTCCTCGTGCCACCCTTCGGGCGGGCACGCAAATCCTGTTCCTGCTGCCGATCGACGAATAGTTTTTTTTTATCTTTCTCCTACTTTCAACGGAGGCGATCACAACGAAATCCCTAAATAACCCGGACGAAGTCGGACACATCAGCTAGTCCTCTATATTTATGCCATGTTCACGACGTTGTCAATTCCACGGGTGGATGAAAACCCACACCAAGGGTTGATTTCTCCGACAAATCACACCATGCATGTACCGAGCAGCTTAGAAACTAATGACCGCCCAAAAGCAACTGACAAATTTTAACTTGCTACATATACACGAATCGGGCACGGCCCTCAGTTGTGTATTATAGGCCTATATATAGGGTTTATCGAGAATCCCTTAATTTATATTGATTTGGATGCCCATTCTGGTGGCCAGGAATGTCGCGATATGCATGGGCGGGCATGCATGATTGATGCACGACATTTCACCAACATACAAGCTTCATTTGTTTTAGCATTCACTTGGAAATATCATTCATGATACGTCAGTTGGAAATTCCAGGCCAAAAATATAGTACTCGGTCAAAATGTTTCTGATAGTTTAATTTTACAACCAGTATAATATTATATAACTAGCCTATATATACGCTACTATGCAGTATACGTTGGTAAGTGGAATGGGTCAGTTTTGAAATTGAATTACGTGGTTATAATAAAGATGCATAATCCGAAATAACGCTCCCAAATTGCTATTTCTTTGGCTTCGGGGTAATAAATATTTATTTGATTCGAGTCGAGGAACCCATCCATCAAAGCTCAGAGTGATCAGATACCGATTTTTTATTTTTTTTATTTCCCGAAATATGTAGGCTACGTAGGCCTATGTATCAGGCTAATTTTCGGCCTGACAAAATATTCGTCAAGCCGACGGTCTCGGACCAAATTTCGGATGAAGATGGATTCTCTAAAATCAAGTGGCTTTATATAGGGGCTAGACATTTGACAAACCGCCCAAATTTCGTTGAACAAAATGTTGAAAAATAACACGTTTTTTTGGGGCAATTTTATACTATTGTTGACTGTGGTTAGCATTATTAACTGAAGCGGCATTTAAAAAAAATATTGTTGTTGTTGATGTTATTGGAATCTGATGATATGGGGATCATCGAATCGGATTGAGTACCTTTAATATGTACACGAGATTTGATGAACCCATGTATAGGCCTACTCTATCATAATTCTGGGGATCTGGAATGGGTAAATTTATCATAAAAAAGAAGGAAGAAAGAAGTGAAAAATTGAGCCTCAATAATAATTATGGTGCCTTATGTATATATAGTCCATGCATAGACTGCTCTCTATATATACGATGGTTGAAATAGGACATTGAGACTTTTGAATTTATCTCGAAATTTCGAGATAACTTCTGAATATTTTGAGATAAATTCTCAATATTATGAGATTGTATCTCAATATTTCGATATATATAACGTCTCAATATTTTGAGACAACTTCTGAATATTTCGACATTTTATCTCAATATCTCAAAATAATATGATTTTGATAACTTTTCAATATTTTGACATAAAATCTCAATATTTCGAGATAATTTCTCAATATTTTGAGATAACATAAAAATTTCAATATTTTGAGATAATATCTAGAAAATTTCGACATATCTCAATATTTTGAGATAATTATCTCAATATTTTGAGATAATGTCAGGCATACATGCGCGGTGCACGTCAACTCCATGCCATTGACAAGAGCTTCGAAGTGGGTGTCATTGTAGGCCTACATTGAATGGTGGATATAGCGACACCTTCATTCCCCTGCATCACGATCTCGGCTTTAAAGATGCATAATCGGAATTAACGCTCCCTTTAAATTACGATTTCTTTGGCTTCGGGGTAAACAATATCTGATTCGAGTCGAGGAACCCACACATGAAAGCTCAAAGTGATCACATATCGATTTTTATGTTTACCCATACCATAGTATGGTAAACATAGTGTCGTTGCCCGGATTGACCACTCGTCGTTAGTCCGTCCGTCCGTCTGTCTGTCTGTCTGTCTGTCTGTCTGTCTGTCTGTAGACACTTTACGCATGGTGCGATAACTCGAACATTTTATATCTGATCGGAACCAAATTTTGTATATGAATTTGTCAGCACCAAATACAGATCGAGTTCGAATTTTTCACGGAGTTATGGCCCTTTTTCGACTTAGAATTCATGCATGTTACCATAACTCAAATTGTTTTAATCTGATCAGAATCAAATTTGGTATGCAAGTTTCTCGGACCAAAATACAGATCGAGTTCGAATATGGGTTTGATCCGATATTTTTCAATGGAGTTATGGCCCTTTTTCGACTTAGAATTCATGCATGCTGCCATAACTCAAATTTTTTTTTATCTGATCGGAACCAAATTTGGTATGCGAGTTTCTCAACTCAAAATACAGATCGAGTTTGAATATGGGTTATATCCAACATTTTATACCAGAGTTATGGCCCTTTTTCAACTAAGAATTGAACAGATAACCATAGCAGTCTACAATTAATTACCAGTGGTATCAGTTTAGCTCTGAGAGCAGTAAATCTGTATTATGGGAATTAGAGTTATTTTTTACTCCCATGTTTATGATGACACACTCCTCACCTGTATAGTTTTTTGTATCGATCGGTTGATCGGTTTAGAAATTATTAACACTTTGCATCCGCACATAGGCATGAGCTATCCGATGCTGTAACCAAATTATTTTTTGTCCGATTGTTTTCATATTTGATATGTAGGTTTATAATGACACACCCCTCACCTGTATAGTTTTTGGTATCGATCGGTTGATCGGTTTAGAAAATAATTAACCCTGCACACAAATGCTATCTGATCCATCTAAGTCAAACTGTTTTCTTCTGATATGCCTCATATTTCTTACCAAGGTTTTTCTTAGCACGTTCTTTATCTGTATGGTTTTTGGTATCGTTTAATTAACCCTTTTCAAACTTATTTTTACTTAGAACTCAAAACATTTTTCATCTGATCTACACCAAATTTGGTACATGTGGTCCTCACCCCGAAATACAGATCAAGTTCAAATTTGGGTTTGATCCGATATATTTTAACAGAGTAATGGCCCTTTATAATTCAAGTAATTTACTACCTATTGTATATGCCCTGTGAGAATTTAAGACAAACAACTTTACACAGTAATCTGCTTTATTGGGATCAGAACTGGATACTCTTTGCTAAACCACTGCTGCTCCCAGAGCTGTCAAATTTAAGTGATTGATGATACTTTACTCCAGTTTGTGTGCAATAGTAATTTAACCCAACCTGTTGAAACATGTTCATGGCATTAATACAAATAGTCCATTGTCCATGTGAAGGATGTTCTGGAGCATGGCTGTTTAGAGAATTGTTGTTTACAGAGACACTGTTGTCTTATCTTGAGAAAACAATTTATCCACACATTAGTTCCATCATATGATGTCATTGAAAATGATTAACACTCTCCACACATCATATGTTCATTCTCCTATTCTATGTCCAGGTTGATCGTGATCCACTTTTCACTTGCATGTATTTCAGGATTAAAATTAACCTATTCCATAGACACATAATATCTGATACGCAGATTTTAAATTATCTCTTTCGCCTTAGGCCAGGTTCACTAAGAATTTCTATTAATTATAAGCCACCAATTGAATATTCATCATTTGAGGATATATCTTATTTTGAAATTCCCTCTATTGCATTTGGGCTGCAGGATAATAATAATGGTTCTGGTATTCTTGAAGCTGACTTTTTGGTCAAATATTTTTCACCCAATCACTTTTATAATCTCATTCAGGTTGATTGTGATACATTCTTCATGCGTATAGATTTTGGTATTGATTGAATGGTTTTGAGAATATTAACCCAATATTTAATAATATTTCTGCTGTTACAGACATTGTATCTTTCCAATGATCAGCTTAGAATAAAATTAACCATAGGTACATGTATACTGTACGCGATCCAATGTTATGACTCTAATATTTTCAATTTGACCCTTCTCATATCTCTCCTTTAGTTATCTGATAATTCTGTATTAAAATATTTAATATCCAACCATTATCAATCATATTTAATATCAAGGTCTATACACCCCTCACTTATATAGATGTGCAGGTGTTTGTTGGTCTCTAATCTCAATCATCCCATAACTTTTACTATGCAGCTAACACAACAACATAATCTGTTATGACTCAGGTTCCATTGTAAGAATTAAATAAATAGAGTTATTATGATGTTAATATTGTAACAATTATATCTTTAACAGCTATGGTGCATCTGTCTGACTGTGTTTGGGTATAATTATCTTTATCAATCTATCACACATACATGTATCTCTGTTGGAGTGACCGAATAGGTTGAAATCGAATGTCATATCCATCTTCCTATTGTGTTTAAATGAGCAAGTTGCTCAATATGTCTGATTCCACTATGAAACTAATAAATAATAGTACGCTGTGAATTGTTGAAATTCTTGCACTCATAAAAAGATCGCTATCGCCAAGGTATGGGTTAAACATCTGCCGATCGTGATCGGCCTCTCGTTTAAATTTGTTATTTCTCGAGCTGTGTATAGGGCTTAGGCCTACTTATTTGTGGCCTGGAAAAAAGTCGTCAAACCGACGGTCTCGGACAAAATTGCGAAAATATTGAGAAGTTATCTCGAAATTTCGAGAAAATCATCTCAAAATATTGAGAAGTTATCTCAATATATTGTGAGAAGTTATCTCAATATATTGTGAGAAGTTATCTCGAAATATTGAGAAATTATCTCTGAATATTGTGAAGTTATCTCAAAACATTAAAAATTTCGAGATAAATAAAATAAACTCAATGTGGTTCTATTTCAACTATCGCAAATTACTTCATTTCATATAGTTATTACGTCACGTACTTGTTCCAACGTAAAATATGCATCCCACGAGTATTCGATACCTATCCATTGTCAACATCTGAGATAAATTCGAGGTCTCAGTCCGACTCAATGAATGATCGAACGAACGAAGGCAGTTCGACTCGACGGATAGGCATGTATGGACCTTTGCCTAAATATATAAAAAACTAGTTGGTTCGATCATGTTGGTAAATGTTGTTATCTTTTATGTTTTATTCAAGTGGCACTGGAATATGTTTGACTTGGAACATGTTGGTGTTGTAAACACATTCTTCACGACACGTGACGTGTTATAATATTTGCGAAAAATATTGTCCTTGAAGCTGGCCTTTGTATGGTTAATCGCGTGGACAGGTAATTGGCCAATGAACGTCAGTGGAACCCGGATGTCAGATAAATTATATCACGTGATCAGATTAGATCCTCTTGCATCATTTTCTCACAAAAGTAAGCGGAGAAGGTTGTAATTTGGATTTATTCTCCCAAAACACAGATCAACAAAGAATAATCATGACAGCCGAACACTCTGATCATAATTCTACGGATGATGGAAGTCAGGACAAAGATCTCGAAATGCAAATGCCAGTAATAGACGCGGCAAACGCAGAAGTCGACACGGCAGACATCGACAATCCCAAAGCAAAATTCCTCAATGCCAATGGTGGGAAGGTCATCGAAGACACAGACGCACAAGTTGTAGTCGAAGTCAGTTCGAGTGAAATATCGTTCACTGGCATGGGTAAAGAGGATTTACTTCAGTACGCAAACGACCCATTTTGGGTTCGCTTTCGTCTGATTCTCTTCATCCTATTTTGGGTTGGCTGGGTTGCTATGCTGGCTGCTGCAATAATTATCATCATCCTTGCTCCAAGTTGTCCGACACGCCCAGATCTTAAATGGTATGAGAAAGAAGTTGTCTACCAGGTCGACATAGCTTCATTCAAAGACACTTCCGATGTGGCATCTGATGTTGGTGCAGGAACTGGTGATTTGAAAGGTATGTCCACAATTACCACGCCTATTGCATTGTTCCATGGGAACTAGTTCAGTCATGAACGTAGTGCGTATCCTTCTAAGTTCTACGTTCAGTGTAGTGTCGTTATAAAGTACTGGGGGTTTGCGCCCGGTCACCTGGCGCAACAAATAACGTCAATTATACGACCTCTAGAATGAAATCTCTCTGGAAGCAGCAATCTGCGAAAGCGGTCATGTTGACCTACATCGGAACATGCCAGTCATTGTAATTTCTAAATTTGTGCCATATTGTGGGGGGGGATGGGAATTATGCCCCAATGCCAATGGCATCAAGATCTTCTTCTCACCTGTCTGACCACAGTTATTGGATATTAAGGGGGAGGTCAAGTGAACACTTTTGAATGGGGATTTCCATGCAAATATCATTGTATATGCAGAGCAAAAGTTAGAGTTGCATCAAATTTGTTATTCAAAAAGATAATCCATCTTGACCTTTTTCTAACATGTTATCAAGATTATATTAAATTTGACCAAAGTGAAGGAGTTATTGAATTGTAAATAGTGCGTATAAAACTAAAGACTCGGTGTATCTATCTATAAATATATTTTTGAGAATTTTTTTCTGGAGTTGTAAACATCACTTTACAGGTCTACATTTGAAAAATCAATATACAATTCAGAAATAAATACACCAGCATTATAATGGAGCAAGTTCCAAGCGGACCCGCCCGATAAATACCTGTTGTTTCCAATACCACATCAAGTCACACTCCGAAGTATGTACAACTCTGTAACTTTTATTACCAATCTGACGGAAAAAAACCCTTTTTTATGTTTACCCATACCATAGTATGGTATGTCAGCATTATGTTTTAAACATAATGCTGACGTCCGGATTGACCACTCGTCGTGCGTCCGGCCATCTGTCTCTGTCTTGTCTGTCCGTAGACAAAATACAGATCGAGTTCTAATATGGGTTTGATCCGATTTATTTTAAAGGAGTTATGACCCTTTTTTTTTTCGAAAATAAAAT
The DNA here is from genome assembly GCA_032622095.1 of Siphonodentalium dalli. Classification (NCBI taxonomy): domain Eukaryota; kingdom Metazoa; phylum Mollusca; class Scaphopoda; order Gadilida; family Siphonodentaliidae; genus Siphonodentalium; species Siphonodentalium dalli. The sequence continues at coordinate 97,576,128 of CP136066.1, forward strand.
TAAAAAAAAAAAAAATCCGATGCTACGGTATAACCGAAGTATATTTTGTCCGATTGTGTTCATATTTGATATGTAGGTTTATGATGACACGCCCCTCATCTGTATAGTTTTTGGTATTGATTGGTTGATCGGTTTAGAAAATAATTAACCCTTTACACACATGCTAGTATCCAATGCAATAAGTTGAACATATTTCTTCTGATCTGCCTCATATTTCTTACCTAGGTTTTCTTAGCACGTTCTTCGTCTGTATGGTTTTTGGTAGAGCTGCAACGATTAATCGTGATTTCGATATATCACGATACGCTTTCACACGATACTGGTATCGTATTGTGTGAAGTGTATCGCGATACACAAATATAACAATTTTAGGTCATCGTATGCGAAAATAACCCATATTTACTGTATTTTTTTCAGCAATTTAGGTCGAAAATCCTCGCAAAACATGGTTTTTGCGTATCGTATCGTTGGTCATGTATCGTGATACGTATCGTATTGTGACAAAGTGTATCGTTGCAGCCCTAGTTTTTGGTATTGTTTAATTAACCCTTTTCACTCAAGCTGCTATGACTCGAAACATTTTTCATCTGATCAACACCAAATTTGGTATATGAATTTATCACCCCTAAATACAGATCGAGTTCGAATATGGGTTTGATCCGATATATTTTAACAGAGTTATGACCCTTTATAGTTCAAGTAATTACTGCTATGAATTTTAAGAGAACATATCTCACAGACCGTGTGTGTTATTGAAATGAGTTAATTATCACTATGGACATAAGATATGACATGCTATAAAGCCTGATAGTGGTACTGTTGGCTGGCAGGATTTGTTTATCATAATGTCAAATTGATTGATGGCTATCTGGTGGAGTTCTGTTTTCTGTGCAATATTAAGTTAACCCCTTTGCTGAAACAGGTTCATTACTAAAGTTTATGTACACACTATACATGTAGGACACCTACATGTACATGTATTATAAAATATTAAATTGGAATAGTCCATTGTTACTTTGTAGGGATGTTTTACATACATTGTTGTTTACATACACTGTTGTCTTATCTTAGACAAACATAAATCCACACATTCCTCAGTTCCATATGATGTCATTGCAAATGATTAACCCTCTCCACACATCATATGGTTTTGATGCTTTTCATTTGATCATTCTCCTATATTATGTCCAGGTTGATGGTGATCCACTTTTGATTTGCATGGATTTGGGATTAAAATTAAACCATTCCATAGACACATATTATGCGATAGACAGATATAATATTATCCCTTTCACTTTGATCCAGGTTCAGTAAGGGTTTCAATAAATCACCAATTGTATATTCATCATTAGAGGAAATGTCTTATTTTGAAATTCCCTCAATTGCATTTGGGCTCCAGGGTAATATTAATGGTGCTGTATTCTTGAGACTGACTTATTGTATGGGTTTCTAAATCCAATGACATGCTTTGTATAGACTATTTTGTGTTTATCAGTTCATTAGTTTGGGTAAGATTAACCCCATTCTATCCGATTTGATAACTCAAATATTTCCATTGATTATGTTTATACATGTAGTTCTTGGCATAGTTGACGAGAACACACCCCTAACCTGCATAGTGAGGGTCATTTGGTTTATTTGCTTAAAAATATTAACATCCTCCGCCAATCCTGTTGACACAATGTGATAACTAAATATTTTTCACATTATCACTATATTATTATTGAATTGTTGAAACTTTAGCACTCATGAAAAGGTTGATGTAAGGATTTATAAAATTTATAAAAATAGCTAATCGGTATCGCCAAGGTATGGGTTAAACATCTGCCGATCGTGATCGGCCTCTCGTTATCTGATCTTGTTAATTATAAATCACTTGAAACATGTACAGTGTAGAAGAAAACTTTACTACTAGTATGCCATGGAGTGAATAAAATTATTTATACTCTGATCATCTTCCCTCCCTAACCTGGACTGAATCATTGAGCTGTTAGGACCCACACTGTTAGAAAATGTTTTTCAAAATATTAATTCATTGAACATAATATAACAAGAAATTATTTCAGATTCCTAGGCACCAGCATCTGAAACAATAATGATAGATCATAAATAATTTGTTTTTCTTTCTTCATCAATACTCCTAAATTCCATCCAGTGTGGCAACGTCACATTTTGCACATCAATTTGGAGATCTTGTGATCGAATGGCATCAAACAGCTTAATACAGTTGGAACAATTCTAAGTGTAAAAATGATGATTTATTGTAGCACATGGCCCTTCCTATGTTGAAAACAATGGTGAAAATAATTTGTTTAAATTACCCTTATAATATTTGGCCCTTAATATAATTCTTCTCTGGGAGGACAGTTGTGTAATTTAAGTTACTAATTATGCGATTGGATTTATTCTGGAGAATACTATTTAGAACCTTCTTGAAATTTCACTCAAATGAAGCCTGTAGATGAACTACAACATCGGTATGGGCCATTCCACGCAAAGTGGTCCACAACACAAAAAAATTCAATTTGGACTCGGGGTCACAATTAATTTTTTTTCTCCATAATGTTGATCCAATTTATCAGGAAAAAATATTTGTATGTGGATTGTACATGTGTATGCCTTGCACATCAGTGTTCAAACTTATGGCTACTATAGCCAAACAATTGATCCTATACATGTTGAAATGCTGATGCTGTCTAGGAAAAAATGTTACGATTAACAAACTGATTCACATGTCATTTTACAAACAATGACCACCTTATTCTGTAGGCATGCCTGCTAGTTGGATATATGATGCATATCAAGAATAAAAATTGTCCGGAAATTCACATTTGGCTTGTAACACACGTGACAGAATTAACAGTATTTTTTACTTAAAACTGGAAATACTGCACAATGTTTCATATTATTACATATTCAAAGGTAGAAACGTTCCCGGACAATTTCGGGAAAAACTTGCAATGGTTTGATATCTGTAACACACGTGACGTCACGTGTGTTACAAAAATGACACATGGCTTATAGTGATTGAAAACATGGGTCCAAGACTTCTGAAAGCTGTTTCTAGATTAATTATGTTGCTAATATCTGTAAACAGACTAGATTCACACACTCATTTGGATATGTTAATTAATTTCTGACATCTGCGGCTAAGCATTAGAACCTGTTCTGAACTGAACGCATCACAGGTGTCTGGCTAACACCTCCACATACAGATTATCAATAGGAAATTCACAATATTGATCTAAAAACAGATCTGCAGACTCCTCTATGCCAAGACACATCTGAAATATGATCCTTTATATTGGTCTGACTATAAGTGGACTGTTACATCTTTTCAATGATAGATCTTAGTAATCCAAAATACAATAATTAATCAATATTAATTAGAAAATGGATTAAAATTACACTGATGAGGTGTATGCATTGGGTCTTAATTGTGTATGGTTGACTCATTTTATCTGGTAAAATAGCAAATTGACAAATAATCTTTTACATGTACATGTACTTCCAAAAGTTACAAAACCCACTATTTCTGGCCCCCAGTCATGCTCAAATACATCAAATCTACACTATTACATGGCTCCAGAATATTTACTAAAGTGATAGGAATTATTGCATCTGCAGCATCTAGTGTACATGTACTAGTAGCAGTGAAGAGTGTTCTGTTAGTTTCTTCTTGATACAGTAAGAACAAACGCTCATCTCAATTCTCTACAGAACAGTTTTGGTGGCAATGAATTAAGTATGACAGTGTATATTATACCTTCACAATATCTAGAGGGATTGGTGTCATATCTTTTTTTTTTCTGTAAGTCATTCGTGCATTCATAATCAAGCCGATTCTGGAACACGACAAGGGTGTGCACCCACAGCGTTCAATTTGAAGTTTGAAGCTTTTAATACCCCTTAAGCTGGGCACATGTCTTCATTTCAGTCATATACCATATGTACATGTACATCAGATATATACCAGTAATATGGTCTCACATTTTAGTGGTTTAAGAAAACTTAACCAAAGTATTCTCTGCAGCTAGCTTTGTTAAACAGTTAAATGGATTGTGAACAAATACTTTCTATCTAATGATGTTGTTTACCAACAATGGGCTTTGTTTATGTCTAGTAAAGTCATGTTCCCTTGTACCTCTCTTCTTATGAATTGATATTAAATTTTGTTATGTTCTGCTCAATCTGCTGTAATATGCATAAAATCATCTTTTGAAACAAAACTTGTGCATAAAATTGACAATCGGTTATGAACTGATTGACAATAGGATACTGGTTTTGCACGCGTAACACACGCGACAGCGATGTAACACACATGACAGTGAATATGCTATCAGGGCGAGAAATACATTCAACTCTCATTAAAAGTACTAATTGCACATTGATGTAGAGTCTTTTTTCTTATTGGAAAAAAGCGCCAATTATGTATCAAACAAGTAACTTCACAGACTTTTTGCATAGAAAACAGAGGTCCTTTTTTTCTCATTTGTGCGCTGTAACACACGTGACAGTCATATACAAGCATGGTACAGTAATACATTTACTACACAGCCTTAAGGACTGATGCATAGTTATGATGGGGTTATTATCTCGACTATACAGTGAATCATTTTATATTATATTGAATGCACACCAAATGCTGCTTGAAAATATCACCAAAATTTCGTGCAAAATGTAACACACGTGACATGGAATGGCCCGTATGTATACATGTAGCGATCTCAGGATCCCTCGGGATCCAAATAAACATACAGGTAAAAATCCCCCCTTGTACAT